>APFE030106053.1:1473-12732 GCA_000404065.3 Pinus taeda | reverse complement strand
TTAAGATATTCAACCCAAAAGCATACCCAAGCCAAATGATCTCCTTTGCTTTATATAGGCAAGCTCTTCCTCAAATCATGGACCAATACCACGTGCCAAAACCATAATAACACAATACTGTCGGCTAAATACCAAGGTTTAAACATAAGGAACCCCATGTGTGCGCACTTTACTGCCTTGAAGTGTGTGCACTGGGGGTACGCACCTCATGAATGGATAAAATACCAAGGGTTAAACATAAGGAACCCCACGTGTGCACGCTTTACTGCCTTGAAGTGTGTGCACTGGGGGTACGCACCTCATGAATGGGTAACCTGCGTGTCTGGACGCGGTCCTTGCACGGCGTACCTGCGGGTACGCATATTCTGAACTGTTCTCCTGCGTACTTCTTAATTCTCATCATATTGAGAGCCATGCCATGGGTGTTGCCATCAAGTACAACATCTGTAACATATAACCATACCAGAAACATAATGCCAACACTATGTACTTCTGAAACTCCTGCATTACATCAAACATTGACATTTATCCATTAATCATGCAAACAAGAAGGATTTCAATTAAGTAAGGAAAACATAATTTCCTGAGATAGCTGCCTACTTCATGCATGAGGGAAAACTTGTAGAATAAGATGAAACCTTGGTGAGATCTAAAGTAAAATTGAATATAGAAGAACTGATAACTAAATCCTATTCTTGCAAATTAATCAAATGCTGCCCTAAGTACAAAAAACCCTAAATTCCATGAGAAACTAGAATTCTGTATTTTTGGGGCTGCATAGGGGTTCTTTCCTCAAACCATGATCCTTGAAGGAAGGAGTGACGAAAAATCCACCTACTGATAGCTTTGTGATGTTCCTTTATCTCTTTTAAGCTATTTCTGAAGTAAAGCACAAACGGAAGAAAACTAATAAAATTTACAACTACCTGCTATGAAATAATTCTAAAGACAATTCAACCATTAATCTATGAAATTGACTAAGCATAAAAATATAAGAAGAGGAGCCTTTCCTACTAGGGGTTGGTCCCTAACCCAAGAGCTTAATCCCTATGAGTCAACTCAGTTTTGGATCAAGGAAATGCTCATTCTCATTATCGAAACAGAAAATTACATAACAATGTCTTGCACAAGTCTTGAACTTGAAAATGACTAGTGATTTTATAGCAAAAATTTGAATCCTAATGAGACTCTAGGCCTTATTATTTATACAACTGAAGTCTCCAATGACTTCCTTAAATCTAGGGAGGCTTGGCTCCCAAACTCAAGATAAACAAGCTCTTTGATTGTCACTTGCTCGGCTGTCTTTTGATCTCCATGACTTGGCTGCTTGTACTTCGAGCTAGTGTGATTGATGGAGGAATATTAGAATGAGTGAGGAGTAAATGAGGAGGATCTACCTCCTACAATCTCTCCTCCTTGTCTCATTCGATTTTCAGCCCTTAATTAGCCAAAATTTCCATTATTTTCTCTCAAAAATCTGCAATCAATGCATATTAGTCCACTAGGCATAATATCTCATTTTGACTTATCTCATTAAGAAAAATACAATAAAAATATGTAATAACTTATGAGAAAAGATGATTTGAATAAGCTAGGAGGTGAATTAAGTTCGATATAGTTATCCAATGATGAGGTTCATCAATAACAAAGAGCACCACACATACTTAAAATTTGGGGGCCCTCAAAGCTCAAGTAGGTAAACCGAAGAAGAAACCAAATCCTAAGTGTTTAATCACAAAACTATTGATTGATAAAAATGACCACCACAAATTTGAAAATTAACTTCTAATTACTTAGGTCGAATTATATATTCATAGTAAAAATGACAGTAACTTAACACTTTTCTTAAGTCATAATGCTTGCTTTTATAAGCAAGTTTTCAAACAAACTCACTCAATTTTTTTTCAAAGTTAAATATAATCTATTTTACTAGCAAAATATCATCTATAAATCCTTCTGAATCTCAAAAATTGTGGCTTTAACATGAATTGAAAAATCTAAGCATTTTCTAGATGGTTGTCGACGTTTTTTAACAGTTGAGCTGCCTAAGTTGACCATGTATTGTTTGACTAGTATAAAATCGTTTTTGCATGAGTTGTAGGTATTTTTTCATCTCAAGGCATCCCTATGAAAAACCCATGTCATCATTTATACCTAGATCATTTGTAACCATGAGAAAATGATGATTTGCAATATCTCCTACAATTTGCAATTTTTTTTTACAATACTCTTTATTTTCTATAAATTTCTAAATTTAAAATTAAATAAAAATACCTCTTAGTAATGTCATAATGGGTAAAACATGAGGAAATATGGTTGATAATGATAAAAAAAATGTTCTACAAATGAGAAATGGAGGGAAAACCATAACAAGATTCATAGTCTAAAAATAGCACTAACATGGTCCAATATTTTAAAAAAAGAAAGACATTGATCGAGCAATTGGATAATTGACAATATCCATGGAAATTATACTTTTTTCCCAGAGAAAAATCATAATCTTCCATTAATTTGAAAAATTACGTATAGTAAATGCCATTGGCATATGCATAATTGTTGGCCAAGGCCAATCAAAGTCGCTGTAAAAAATTATAAGTTATGGCCGAAGCCATTTCCAAGAAAAGTTGTACATATTCACCTCACAAGTTTTTCATCGTGTCTAGTATGCAGAAAATAAAACCATAAATATATACATATAATGATACTAAGTATCAACTGTAAAAAACACAAAAAAATTAGGGCCTTTCCGCCCTAGGATATGCTTTGTCTATGTAGGGCTGGTGATGGAAATTATACTATATTAAATGTGAAGGAATAATTCATACTTATGATATAATGAAATTCTTAATAATCAAAATAAGCTCACTCTAGAAATCTAAATATGACCAAATATGAGGATAATGAAAGAAGTTGAGGATGGAGATCACAAAGAATTAGGTAAGATATTTGTGGAGATATTTATGGACAAAGTTGTGGATATGGTTGAACCAACTAGCCAAATTGAAAATTTGTTATGAACACCTAAATTGTATGATATGAGGCACCTAAATTCTATTGTATTGATGTGTGTGAGAGTGATGTATCATTATTGTAATTAATGTGATGCAAATTTTTTGGTTTATATTTTGGTTTTGTGTACATTTGTGTGCCGAAATGTTTTCTTCCACTTCTTGTCATACCAACATTTGGTATAAGAGAAAATACATGCAAATCATATAAGCCATTTGGTATATGAGAGAGTAGAGCTAGATAAGCCATTATTTGTTGTGAGGTCAGGTTGGTCATGAAGTGTCAAACGATGAAGAGAAATTTGTATTGTGAAAGGTTGCCATACAAAGAAGAGATTGGCCATCATTTACTTAACGATGAATTACAACTTAGTGAAACCACCCCATATGTGACGTTGCTTCCATTAGACACTGATCTGTCACCTGCAAGTCGAGCTATTTTGACAGCTTGTGGTCAGGACAGGTTCAAACGATTTCCAATTTTCTTTGATCATGACCGGTTCAAACGATTTCCAATGGGGTCTTTCCTTTTTCAATTAGCATGAGAGCCGTCTATCAAAAGAAAAAAAGGATGCAATAATCGTTTGAGAAGAGATATATGTCGAAGCACATAGTGGAGCAACACTACTATTGAAAAGCTATAGACTTGTGAGCATACTCAGAAAACCTCTAGTTAGAGTGACAAAGTGGATAAGTAATGCAACCCTGTTAAAATTTAGATTGCAACTCATAGAGATTAGACGATTCATTCATGTTTATTTTCTTTTGAGGAAAAGGTAAATGTGTGATAAGACCCCTCAGACCTCCCATGCATTACATGGTACAAGAAAAGATTGATCTGAAATATGTAAAGTTAAATTATAGTATTATATTAAGTCCAAAAAATTCAAGTGGGTAAACAATTCTTGGACGAAATTTTAGTAAAGGTAAGTCATTAGTAAATTCTATGTGACAATCGAAGATCATGGTGCAATTTGAATAATCTTGTTATGTAATGATGCTTTTGCAAATTTAATTAGTGTAGATTGAAAGTAAGTGAAATTTAAGATTTTTTCATGAAGTGAGTCAAGCCAATGAAAATTTAAAGTCAAGTTTATTGTTGGTTAGAGAGGGTATGAGGATAGTTTATTGAATTTGAATTAAAGTATGTATTTGTATGGTAAAGTCAAAGTGGAAGTTAAAGTTTGTAAATTGAGTTGAAGTCAAAATCAAAAGTTATAAGTACAAAGTTAAAGTAAAAGTCAAGTAAAGTCGAAGATGGAGAGTTGACATCAAAGATAAAGTTGAGGTTGAAGTATCCAAGTCAAAATTAAAAGTGCATGATCAGTGTTACCCAACACTTTTATCCTTATTGTATTTGAAAGTAGGGCACATTATTGGTTTTACCGATCACCGTGTATTCATTCTTTGGCAAGTGAGCATAAATGATTAGAAATTTTAAAATGGTAAAAGGAGGAAGAAGGCTACCAACTACTAATCATGAAATAAAATTTCTACAACAAGATCTTGAATATGCCTTGCAAGAAATATATAGACTACAAAAGAAAAATGATTCCATGATAGGGAATGTTGTAGAACTAAGATCAAGAAATAATGAACTCTATCATGAATGTTTCAATTTCATTACAAAACATTTCAACACTTTAGAGGAAAGATTGACATCACTAACTCAATGGGTAGATGATAATTTCGAAATTCAATATCAAAAGAACAAATTAATTGAATCATTACAACAAGAATAAGTGACAAAAGAAAATGTGTTGTTAGTACTTGAACATGAAGTAAAATAGTTAAATCAAGAGAAAACAAAGTGTGACGCATCTTTTCATACAAATGACCTCATTCAAAAGACTAATAGTTCTAGTGATACTTTCCAATTGATTGATGATGATAATGTTGATGTACATATATATCATTCTTGTTTTGAGGCTCTGAATAATGATCATGATAAAGTTGAAGATGATGAAATAGGCTACTTTGGGAAGCACACAAAAGGAATTGATATCGAAATTTTAAATAAAATTGGTTATGATAGTAAGGGTCTAGGAAAGAGAGGTCAAGGAATTCAAAATCCCATACAAGTATATGTAAGGCTAAAGAATGAAGCATTTGGTTATGAAGGTCAAACAAGCAATGTAACTAGAAAAAATGTGAAAGGAGAAACATTGACAACAAGTGAGCCATCTACAAGTAGGAGTACAATAAATTAAATAAAAAAGAAAGAATAGTTTTTTAGTAATTGTGGAAGAACATAACATGTACGAGCTAAATGTTGGAATCTACATCCTTGCAATGTTTTTGGTCAAACAATTCATGATCATCATAAGCGTTGGAATAAAGAGATCAAATCCTCATATAAAAGTATAATGTGGTTGGATAAATGTGTTTTGGATGGAAAAAATTACATCTATGTTGAAAATATTTTACAATGTCAAGTCTTCAAATGTTCATGAGTTAGTTGCCCCCCACATATTAGTTATCATTAATGGAAAGAGTTGTTAGTATATTGAATCAAATGAAGCATGAGTATTTCTTGTAATGCTTCATGGATATACAAAAAAACACATCATAATGATAGATTGAGGTTTTTGGTCAATTGAAACCACTTAATGTGATGAATGGTTTTGGTAAGTTGAGCCACTTTGAGGTTAAGGGTGAGTTGATAAAACCCTAGATATGTTATAATGGTTAAAGGGTAATCCATAAAAAACCTATGGGAAGGTCAAGGGTAAGCTAAAGAAATTATTGATATGAAGATGTTGTAATCAGAATGAATGAATCAAGATCCATAATTATCAACAAATGATTAAACACATGTTGATATAGAAAGATAATGACAATTGAAGATATAGAAGAATGAAGATGATATAGAGTGCAAATGACTAAAGATGAATACGACTCGAAGACATCCAAATTGAATCCTAAGTATTCATTATGGGGGAATAATAGGGATTACTTCATACCTATGATATAATAAAATAATTAATAATCAAAGTAGACTCGCTCTAGAAGTCTACATATGACCAAATATGAGGACAATGAGAGAAGTTGGGAATGGAGATCACAAAGTGTCAACTGAGAGATTTGTGGAGATATTCATGGAGAAAGTTGTGGACATGGTTGAACCAATTATCCAAATTGGAAATTTTTATGGGCACCTCAATTCTATAATGCAAAGCCTCTACTGTATTGGTGTGTGTCCGAGTGATGTATCATTATTGTAATTCATACAATGTGACTTTTTTGGTGTATATTTTTTCCTTGTGTACATTTATGTGTGGAAATGTTTGCTTTTAATGCTAATAATACCAACAAAAAATATTTAAATACTATAAATAATAGTATTGTAAGCTTATCTGAGGGAAAATAGAAAATGTTCTTTGATAGTGCTTCATAAAAAATGGGATCAAGGGTTCGTATAATATTATGAATCTGAAATGAAGAATGGTTTCCATATGCCTTTTGTTTGCAATTTCCACGTACAAATAATGAAGTTGAATATGAGGTTCTAGTTCAAGGTTTTCTTCTAGCTTAGCAAAGAGGAAATAAAAATATTTTTTTTTGGAGATTCAGATCTCATTTTCAAACAAATCAATAAGAAGTATAATATAAAGAATAATAAACTAAAATCCTATGCAGAAAGAATTTGGAAGTTATTGTAGAATTTTAATTGTTTCAAAATATTTTTTGTACCACGGGAACAAAATAAAAAAGATGGTTCTTTACTAGTAGCAACTTATTTGTTCATTTTTCAGGTGATGAATAATTCATAAAAGATTTTGGTTTTATTTCACTCATTTGTCCTAGAAAACTAGGAAAATTGGAAAACAAATTATAATGAAGAACATATTGTTGAATTTTTTTCTTGGGAAGATGAAGAAAATAAAGAAATGTTGGAAAAAGCAAAGATACCAGTGCCTTTGGAATCAATGTTTAATCTAAATTATAAAATAAAAATGTTCCAGTCTTCAAAGGAATAATCAAGTAATAAAAGTCAAGAAATTTTAAAGATAAATATTGGAACTTTTAAATGTTCGACCAAAGAACATACTTAGAAGGTTGGTTGGGGGGGGGTGGGGGGTGAATCAGTGTGGCAACAATTTTCACATTTCACAACTTTTCATCAATGAACATTTATATATGAATGAATCATAACCATGTTTAGCATATCAATAAATAGATCAATGCCTCATCATATCAATAATACATCAAGAAGCCATCACATGAACACAAGGAGACAAGAGTTTTATGTGGAAACCTATATGGGAGAAAACCACAAATTTTTATTTTTCTTATTTTCAATTCATTACATAGATTTGTAGGTGCCAACCAGTTGGAGGAATCCACCGTCAAATATGAAAACTACTACTTGCGATAGACTACAACCTAATTGAGGCACTGACCTCGAAAATGTGCAAGCAACAACTCATTGTAGGCTACAACCTGATTGAGGCAACAACCTATGTAATATGGAAGCTTCGACTTGTTGTAGGCTCCAACCTTAGTGGAGGTACCTCCTTCTTCAACTTCTTGTGCACCACTTTTCAAAATATTCCAAACTAGATCCACTTATTCTTCAAATAACATAAATATTTAAATTTAATAACTTAGTGATTTCATACTATTTTCAACCACCCATCATACCCTGTCCAAACTATGTTCCAACCTTCTCATGAATCTAGTCACATGAAACTCATATTGGAACAATTTTTTTTTTCCATATACTCAACCTTATTGCAACCTTCTCATAATCCCCTGAATCATATATTAGATATTTTGGTCATCAAAAATATATCAACAACGCTTTTCATTCCTGCACAATTGTTCTTCTCCAAAACCTAATTGTCATGCTTCTTTTGGAATCTAATTTAGACTTGAATTGAGTCCATAAACCATCAAAAAACATATAAAAATAAAAATCAAACTAACCACTCTACAAAATGCCCCTTTCAGGGTGCGCTCCATAGAATGAGCACTTTCTGGTAACAAATTTACAAAGTGTCTATTTTCGACTTACTAATAATTCAACAAAATGAAAATTAGTGGGAAGAATAAAAAAATAATTCTATCTAGATAATCAATGGGCCTCAAACCTAGGTTTCAACCAAAAAAAAATAGACCCACAACTAATATACCCACACTATGTTACTTGACATACCATGCCACAAACTTTGTTTTTTGTGTTGATCATCCTTCCATGGGGAGAGATTTAGGATTTGACCAATGGTTGATATAAAACCAAAATTCAACTATATATATCATTGCCCACTAGGCTAAGGCCATAAAAAATATGAAGAGAGGTCCCTGGGATTGGGTAATAGATAATACAAGCTAAGTGAGGCCTTTGTGTTTGGACCATAGATAATACAATTAGAAGGAGTCCTCCAGGCTAGTTCCAAAGATGATATTGCAACAAGAACGATGCCCCTCAGGATCGATCGAACAAGAAAGGCTCTGTAGTTGAGTGCACAGAGGCTTAGGAAGAGTCCAAAGTTGAGTGCACATGGCAGTTTTGAGTATGTAATCCTGAATTGAAGATCAATAAGGATAGTTTTCTGAAGAATTCTGGCATATTTTTGTTTATCTTTGTTAATATTATATGTTTTCGATGAACGATGTATTTTCTGGAATATTAATTGAATGTTGCACGATTCTCTTGAATAAGTTTTAATGATGTCCACAATGCATGTCTAAGTAATTTCGTGAAGACTCTTATGAATTCCCTTATGTTTAATAATAACTTAAGAAAATATGCATGAACACTAGTGTAGGACTGTTATACAACATAATGACCCCCTCATCACCTTAGAGGGGAAAGACATGATAGCTGAAGCAAAGACCAAGATCACAAGCCTTGTTGCCACAGTAACATTGGCTAAACATTGACAACATGCTTTATAAAGCTTCTCTGTAAGCCTAAGGGAGTGTTAGTGACCCTACTAACTCTAGTTGTTGGTTCGGAAACAATGTTAGTGGATCGTAATGAGCATCTAGAGGTCAAAGGAGAAAATTGACTCATAAATATCTCTATATTCCCTCCTAAATCCACTTAGAAAAGGAAGGAAACATCTCAAGTTCGACCTATTTGTGGGATTTCTAAATCCTAAAGAAGGAGGCAAATGGGAAAGAGCTGAAAATCATGGCAACAACATTGTTTTTACCTTAAGAGACTCATGGAGGAACTTGGCAACCCTAACTCAATTGATACATAAGCAAAGCTAGGGCTATGGTGAAAGAGGTCAGATCATTTGAAAGGATAGCTTACTTGATTGTCGAGCATAGTCTCAAATCTAAGCATAAGAAGTTGGTAAGAAGGGAGAGAGAGAGAAGCTGGAGGGGTAAGGGAAGGCTGATGCAACAAATGGTTTTAATCACTCTTCCGACATTAGTATTGAACTATGATTGTATTGACTTCTCTGTGGTGTTGGTAATATCATTCATTTACTTGTTTATCCAATACCTTTTAGCATGAGTAGCTTAGTTATGTGTAACTAGATGTCTTTTATGTATTCATGTATTAGTTATCAAGGTTGTATGTTGTAATTATGCTTATCTCTTCTATGTGCAAGGCTTGATCTAGTGTTGGCTCAAGGGACTTCCACCTAGCTACATTGCGCTATCCAACAAATCTACACAGAGGCTTGAGGTAATCAATCTGTTTTTCTTTGATAACAAGTTATTGTTTATGGACATGAATGTAACTATGTGATAGCTGCAAATAATCTTACAATCTGCCAAAGGTCCCAGGAAGACCTTTGAGGGTATCTCCATTCTCCATACACCATACATTGTATCTTATGGTAGAATTGGCGACTCCGTTGGGGACTATACATCTAGTTCCCGGTTCACCCGGATAGTTCTCAATTTCCTCCTCCTTCTAAGACCTCCCCATACTTATGCATTCCCTTTCTGACCCACCAAAACCTTGTTTCATTCTTCCTCCATATGTTCAGCCTTGACTATGATCCTAAAAGCCCTGTTTTGAACTCTTTTTCCACACTAATGTAGGTTAGTAGAGTAAACAGAGCTTTATAAAGCTTTGTATCTGCACAAACAGTGCGGTAGTGGACCCATTAACTCTCTGTGGTCACTGCTACAGAGCGTTAGTCCCCAAAATCTTGACAGTCAGCCGTGTTTGTAAACTCAAAGGGATGGGAAGCCTGCTCATGGACTGAAAAAGGATTTGTAGCTGCATTTTGTTAGCAAGATTGGTGTCCTAAAATAATTTTTTTTTTAAGGAAATAGTTTGTTTTTCCTTCCTTAAAAAGTTTTTATAAAGTAAAAATCAACATTTTTTTATTCATTCTTCTGCTTAGTTGGTTAAAATCTGCTTTATTTTGGTTTCAAATAGTTGTTAGAAAGCATTGGAAATATTTCTATTGGTTATGCATGTGTTATAATGATTGGGATGCATGGAACAAATATGAATATGTGAAAGACTCTCACCAATATAATACAACTTGTTTCATCGAATTGAATATTTTTTAAGCATTGTCTTTTGCATGATTTTGAGTTAGAGTCCCACCACATTTCATACAACAACTCCCCTATCGAAGAAACTAAAACAGTACACATAAAATTTACCTAAAATCAATCAGTAACTCTTTATTGAGGAAACAAACATTAGTTCAGGCTAGGATCTTGGGATAGGCAGTGTGAGTAAACTGCCCAAGATCAGAAACCAACACTAGTGTCATTAAAAGAGAGAAAATTCCTTCTACACTCATACTACAAGGACCACTCCAGTAAAATCGAAGCTAAATACGAGACAACATTGGACTGTAAGTGAAGGTATCTTGCCTTCTCTTACAACTCCTTTGAGTACTCTATGTATTGGGGATCCCTTCGGGGATTTTAGAGCTGAGTCAGGGACTTAGGTATCCTGCCCACATAGCGTATTGTCTACGACTATGTCCCCCCTGGTGGTGTCTATGATCTGAGGTATGCTACCCACATAGCGTACTATCTGCGACTATGTCCTCCCCGGTAGTGTCTATGCTCTGAGGTATCCATAGTGGCCAAAATTTTATGGAATTACACAAGGTGACTAGGGTGGGCTGCCTTGGTACCTAACACAGATGGACCTACTCTGTCTTCAGTTTTTGGGAGGGTGCTCGTCTTCACGAGAGTGCTTGTGATCCAGGTGGATATTGGTGGCCACCTGCCAAGTCCATCTGGACCCCCATCATTGTTTCTCTCAGCATTTTCAGTTTCCTTAATTGTAGCACAACTTACTATTTTTAGTAGTTTT
>APFE030106052.1:0-14739 GCA_000404065.3 Pinus taeda | reverse complement strand
TTTTATTTCAAATTGATATTGAATGTATTTGTAATTATTAATATCATTTATAATATTATATATCAATCTATGTTAAACATAAATATAAACACATATCTCCTTCTTCTCCTTCTTATTAGATTGAAAACTAAAACATTGCTATATTTCTTACATTGATAAATTATATGAAATTAATTAAAAAAAAAATAAAAATAAATCCAACTACTTATTAAATAAACCATTGCAATTAAAGAATTATATAAATGTATTATTATTAAATTGAAATAAATTTGTTAAAGTCATATTTTTTTATTAAATTAATGAAATTGTTAATATTAATATTTTTTAAATACTCCATATTTTTATATTTAAAATTACAATTTAATGAAAAATTACCCTTTAAGTTATCGAATAATTAATTAAATTTCCTAATTAAAATAATTGTACAAAATTTACGAAACAATCCAGTGGTGCGATTTGTCTTGTCCCCCGAACACTCTCTAAAGTAGTTGTCTATAATGCGACTTTTTGAAAGCCTTTCCGGTGGGTTTTTTCTGGTCAAAATCTGGCAGCAATTTATTGGAATCACAAGTTTGATAGCTAGTTTCTGCACAATCAAAGTGTCCCAGGGGTTTTTCAAGCTGCTGAATCCAAATATGCAGTTAAAAAACGATTTTAATAGCAACAAATCAAGATTTAACTTCAATTTCTTCCGCCAGATTCCGTCACCGGAATCTCCAAAAAGTCGCATTATAGACAACTCCCTCTCTAAATAAACCTTCGGATTGCCACTGTCCTTATGTTTCACCTTTGTTTGGATAATTATTTGGTTGTGTATGACTGGATGACTGATGTTTGAATTATATATATATATTTATATCATATATATAATATATTATATTATATATATTATATATATATATATATATATAATATATATATATATTATAATATACTATATATATATATTATATATATATATTATATATATATTATATTATATATATATATATATATGTATGTGGGGTCGGCAAAATTTGTCGTGATTACCGCTCTGAGAACACACTTTTGCAACAAGAATATGTTACCCGTATGTCACTGTTAGCAAGGTGTCAGCAAGAGCGTGGGCTCCACTCCTGCCACGTTTAGAGGAATATGCAATAATGCATACACAATCAGAATACAAAAAGGCGGATACTTGAATGGATATGTCTCATCATGAATAAACTAGCATTTGCACTAGATGTTGTAAAGGAAATGTTGTAAGGCATAAATCGAAGAACAATGGCGATATAGGAATAGGCACATGTAAATAAGGTGCAAATATGTAATAGAAATGAAATTTTATGGTTGACCATGGTTGACAAATAATAAGGGTGCTTTTCACTGATAATTTTAATTATTACTCTGGTAATGTTTTGATGGTTTGGATGCAATCTTATGTCCATTGAAAATTATTTTCAAATCGATAGCATCTAACTTTTTAAATGAAACTGATCATTTAAGATTTGCAATTTTAGGACTTAATGTTTTGATGATTTCAACATTTTAAATGAAACTAATCAATCAAGATTTGCAATTTTAAGGATTAATGTTTTGATGATTTGAATGCGATCTTATGTTCATTGAAAATTATTTTCAAATCAATAACATCCAACTTTTTAAATGAAACTAATCAATTAGTATTTGCAATTTTAAGAATTCTCCTCTGTCAAATTTTTATAATATATATTTGATTTAAAACACTATTCACTAATTCCAAAAAAATTAAATTCTCAGGGTAGAATTTCAGCACCAGAATAAGAAAATTAGAAAATTCCCAGCTCCCAGTCTTCTGGCAGCTGAAACGGAATCCCAAAATCTTCCATCAACCCCTCCAACGGAGGAATATCCTCTACGTTGAAAGATCCACCATTCTCCATACTTTCAAATGCTACTGAATCCCCAAATGTCGCACCCTCCTCCCAAATAATCTGTTCACTGTTAATATCACATTCCTCTTCCGAACCGTATGATGAGGATGCCTCGCCATTTTCAGAAAGAAGCCGGGATTCTTCTGCAGCGAACTTGGTCGCCGCCGTTTGAATTTGCTGCGGTGATAGAAACGAAGCGCAGGAAATTTTCGGCGGAGAGTGGGGAAAATTGAGCTTGGCCTTGGTTCCTCTGAGGCAGTACACAGCAAAGTCATATGCACGGGCCGCTTTTTCCGGGGTGTTGTAGGAGCCCAACCAAATTCTGCCACTGGAATTGGGAATTCGAACTTCCGACACCCATTTCCCCCATTTTCTCATCCGGATTCCCTTGAAGTGCCGCGACTTCAGTGAGCAGCTTTTGGGATTGCTGTCGCAGCTCTGGTTTCGCGAGGGTTTAGTCATTGCAAGATTTTGCAGGGGAGTCGCATTGAGGACGGGCCGGTAAACTTTGAAGTCTCTCGAGGGAGGAAGTAGTGAGGGCAAGTGCTATTTGTGCGACTATAGCAAAGTTATTGCTATAGTCCTTACACCCCTGACAGCCTGCATCATCGACCATACATCATCGGACCATGCATCGTAAACTTTATCTGTCTCCGGCATCCCTCTCCGGCTGCCCATCGAAACCCCCGGCGACCCTGCCCGCAGCCTCCCTCCGGTTTGAGGACTTAATGAGGTTCACCGTAAATAGGACGAACGTACTCATTTAATAGCATACTCACGGCTCGGTTTCAGTGTTCAATGTGACGTACATACATTCAATGTCGCATTCATGATTCGGCTCCCGTGGTTCCATCATATAAAATCATATACGGAAACTGGGCATATACGGAAACTGCACATATACGGAAACTGGGCATATACGGAAGATGTGCATATACGGAAACTGGGCATATACGGAAGATGTGCGCATATACGGAAACTGGGCATATACGGATCATTGATTGAGGTTTTATGTGGTTTGGCCTATGGAAGCCCTGGTTTGCTTTTGATTGATTTGTTTTATGAGATCCCACGTTCATGCTTGGAAGATGACACAAGGGTGATTGGCTGAAAGAAAGCTTCGGTTCACCTCAATCTATGGTTAGGTGGTTCGTGGAAGTCTCATTCCTAGTCGACCTATGCAATGATCAATAAGGGATCCTTCTCGTTGGTATTTTATGGGTAAATATACTTGTTATATGTGGTTTATATGGTTGTTATATCCTTGATATTTCTATTGGTTATATGTTGGTTATGAGCGAGTTTTATGACAATGAGAATGTATGGCTATCATAATGTTTTGATTAATCAATGAATGAATAATGAATATATGGCTTAATAGATGGTAATCAATTTGTTGTGATGAGGCATCAATGCTTCTTAGTGATTCTTAGATAAGTGTGAGACCCCTATGCTCAAATTTGTTGTTTTAAACTGTAGAATGCATATTTGTGACATGTTTAACAAAATGTATGTCATGGCTAGTAGGGGTCTAGTCAAGTCCTTGTTCAATTATTTACATTTGTATGGCTTTTTTTATGTTACTTTCAATTTTTGAAAGTTTCATGGAGTTTTGGCTAGTGGCCCAAGTCCTGTACCTAAAAAAGTGGCAAAGAATCCAGAGTAGCTGGCACATAACTACTTGGAAAAAGTCCTGCGCATATACGGAAACTGGGCATATACGGAAGATGTGCGCATATACGGAAACTGGGCATATACGGAAGATGTGCGCATATACGGAAACTGGGCATATACAGAAGCTGTGCGCATATACGGAAACTGGGCATATATGGAAGATGTGCGCATATACGGAAACTGTGCATATATGGAAGATGTGCACATAAACGGAAACTGGGCATATACGGAAGATGTGCGCATATACGGAAACTGGGCATGTACGGAAGCTATGCGCATATACGGAAACTGGGCATATACGGAAGCTGTGCGCATATACGGAAACTGTGCATATACGGAAGATGTGGGCATATACGGAAACTGGGCATATACAGAAGATGTGCGCATATACGGAAACTGTGCATATACGGAAGATGTGCGCATATACGGAAACTGGGCATATACGGAAGATGTGTGCATATACGGAAACTGGGCATATACGGAAGATGTGTGCATATACGGAAACAGTTCCTGACCTAGACTGTTCCTTGTTCTCCTCAGTTTGTTAGCATTGTCACTGGGATACTAGTCTCGACCTCTCTGCGAACCCTCAGGTATCTGCTAGCAATCTTAACGACTTGACTCTTCGTCCCAACTCTTTATTTACATTACTATTTCAATATATTACTAACAACTGCTTATTCATGCTATGCAAGAGGTGGGGTTTATTGTTGGAGGGTTTGGTGTCACATGCCTCAGTTTTTGCCTAGTAGGCTTTACCTCTTCTGACTTCCGGTAGTCTATCGTCCTGGTCTTTTAATCTCTGTTATTCAAATGAAAAGGGTTTATCAAATGCTTGCTATGAGCAATACTTTGGCTATCGAAATTTGGGTTTCCATCATATTTAGACATAAATTTTATGTTTGTGGCTGCGGCTCCTTTCTAAGCCCTCATCTTGGGTTCTCTGTTCAAAGTCTGTGTGTCTGTACTGTGTATAAATGTTATGACTGAAACCCTTACCCAGGGTTTGTAGCTCAGGGTTTGAGCGTGAATTATTTTCGACTTTACAATTCTGTTGTAATAATTTAATATACAAGACTGTGCAACATTTGGCAAAGATTCTTCCAAGAAAATATAATAGGATTGGTTCTGTTTTGAATTACCTAGTCAATGTACGTTGTTTGTTTTTCTTGGAGTTTCGTGGCTGGAACTGTTGTCATATGCTTTCAATATATTTGAAGTTCAATGTATAATTTTCTATTACACGACTCTGTGTTTTGGCTTGTAATGTTACTTGGTTGTCGTATGAGATACAATGTGGAAACTGTCACTCGGCCTGTAGGTGTTTGGCCGGTGCGAAACTTTGATTCACTTCCGCTGTTTGCTTTAATAAATTACGAACCCTTATATTCGTATCTGCTCTTTGGTCTTGTTGTATTCACTAGTTGTCACTTATCCGGAATGCAATGCAATGTTTGTTTACCAGAAGTTGTACATAGTTAGTTGTGTATTCGAATAATGGTTAAATAGAAAACATAGAATTATAGTAAGCATACAGATGGACAGGACTTTTGAACTCTCTGTTGTTACTTTTATTTGTGTGTGAGAGGTATTGAATGGAACCCCCTCTCTGGTTTGTCCTGTTACATTTATAGGTTCCCTGTTCCAGTTAATAAAACTGTACAGTTGCCTTTTTTCTTTCAGTTACAGACTCTTACAGTTACTTGTTATTAGACATTCATTTATTTTATGACAAGATTTCCTGTTCAACCACATTTGTCTTTTTTCCTTTAAAATAAAAGGATAATCACAGTTTGTTAACAACAAATCAACCTATGACTATAATTGTTCAACTACCCTTAACTAACATAAAATAAAATAAAATAATCGAAATCCTACCTACTCTCCTATCAACCAACAGAAAGACTAAATAAAAGTAAATTCAACTTCCTTTGACCTAGCAGAGACTTCACCCGGTCATGGTGAGCTAGATGCTCCTGCATCAAGTTTGATCTTATGAAAATGATATATATATAGAGAATAATGAGAAGAATTAATTAAATATATGAGAGTTTGATCTTATGAAAGTGATATATATAAAGAAGAATGGTAAGGAGTTGCCATGAATAAAATCCTAAAAATATAGAAGAAATAAGATAATAAAATATTTTGAGTTATTTTAATATTTAAATAAAATGTAATGTGATATAAAAAATATAAACGGCTATATATACAAGTAATTTTAGGATAGGGTTTTAGCTTTATAATGAAATATAATGTATTAAATAAAGTATTAATAAAAGTTAATATTTTAAAAGAAATATAATGTATTAATAGAATTAATATGATGCATTAATAAAGTTAATATATGTTTAACATAATGTATTAATAAAGTACTAATAAGAAATGATAATGTAGAGAATTGGTATAGTGTGTTAATTAATTTAGAGGATATGAATGATTAAGTAAGTGCACTCGAATAATGTTAAATAGAGGAATGTAAAAATTATATTACAAAGGTGTTAAATAGAGATATATTTGGTGTTCAAAGTAGGAATGAAATTCTAACTTATTTTTACACAAGTTTTAAATATTTACATTTTTTAAAACTAAGATCATTTATAGGGTGGTCAAAATTATATTATTTTAATGAAAATACTAAAATCTTGGTGATGATAATTAATTAAATAGACATGTTTGGTTTATAATAGTGCTTCCAAAATTCCTACTAACAAAATGCTTAACATGGCATTCTAACACTAGCGTTGAGGGAGTTCACAACCTTTCTCAATCACTCCATATGTTAATTTTCCACCAATTCCCTCAACCATGCACCTCAATCACTCCATATGTTAATTTTCCACCAATTCCCTCAACCATGTGTGACTGTTGAAGCCAAAAGCGGAGTGGCATTGATAGGGTAAAGGTGAGGGAGTTAACAGCCCACCTCAATCAGTGCATATGTTAATTTTCCACCAATTCCATCAACCATGTGTGATGTTTGAAGCCAAAAGAGGAGTGGCATTGATAGAGTAAAGGTGGATGTAAGCTTGTTCAAAATTCGGAGTCATGAACATATCAAAAAAGAAATGACCATGCACATTTTTTTATCATACATACATATGATTGTCTAACAATAGTATCATTCACTAATTAATCATTGGTTTAGTGCATCCTATTTAATCTTTGTCGGACACATGAAGTTCCAAAAATATTTATGCTAACTAGTCCTATAGTTTTATTTATAATAATATGTACTTTTTAATAATAATACCCATGATATTTTTTTACTATGATGTGGCTTAACAAAACACCCTCTCACCATCTATTCTACACATATACAACATTATAAAAATATTTTAAAAAATTAATAAAAAATTACAAATACAAAAACGATTTTTATAATTTTTTTATGTTAGGGTTAATTTCATATAATTATTTATTATTCTTAAAATTAATAATTACTTTATGAGTATTTATACAGGAACATTTTCAATTTAAAAATATTATCTGTTTTAAAATTAATCAATCAATAAATGCAAATAAAACCTTATATCAATTTGGTTCGTTTATATTATTCTATAAATTTTATAAATTAGCTAGTTGCCATATATTTTTAAAATTTATTCACATTGGATTAAAAATGAATTATTCATTAAACTATATTAACTAAAATCTTTGTGTCAATAAATGCTTTCTAGTCTAGTATGGAGATGTTGTCACATAATATTACATTTTATAATAAAATAATATTTGCATTAACAAATAAAAATAATAACAATAAAATAAAATAACGTTAGCCATAAATAAAGTAATTCAATTCCTTCTTTAATTTTATATCAACTTTATATAGAGATAAAGTAATTGAAAATAAAAACAAAAAAATAACAATTTAGTTTTTAGTGTGAAGGAGTGGACAAAAATACTATTGATATTATATGATGTGTAATTTATGTTATATTATGTTTACATGTAATATTTAAAACAAAACTATCCATAAGTAAAATATTTTAATGTGCATATTAAATAATACAATTTAAATTAAATATTTTCTTATATTTCACTTTTCATTTTTAGGGAGGTGTAATTTATCAAATTTCTAATTTGGAGTTCATAAATAACATTTAAAAAATATTAATAACAAAGAAAAAAATATAAGTTATAAACGAAATATTTCAATATGCATGTCCAGTAAACAATTTTAACATCAACCATATATATAGTGAGAGAAAACAATCTTATTCCATTAATAGGTGCTTCCTAATCCAAAGTATGAGGGAGATTTGTAATCGTAAATTTTTAATAGAATATATTAAAAAAATATTAATAATAAAATAATTCAATAGAAAAAGTATAAATAATTTTTTTTTAGTAAAAAAATATAAATAAAAAAGGTAATTCAATGTGTGGATATATAAAGAAAGCTGATTGAGAGAGAGGGATTTTAACATTTTAATGTGGAAAATGTGAATGATAAATAAAATAGTTTAATGTCAACTATGTCTATATTATAGAAAACAGGGGAGAATAAAAAATTCTCATAGTTAAATTTTTTTATTAAAATCTCTAGAAGTGCAAACATTTTCTCAAGTTTTACAATTAAAAAAATTGCATCTTGAAAAATTTGATGGCTTTGGATGATTAGTAGATTCAAAATGAGATGAATCTATGCCAACTTAATATCAACAATTAAATATTAAAAAATTAACTTATATTAAATTCAAATCTCATTCCAAAAACTTTAAATCATGTCATAAATAAAAAGTAAAACTTCATTAATAGACCAATTTTCTTAAATAAACTAACATTTTTTATTATTTCACTACTATATCTTATATAGATTCATTTTATCATACATCATATTTTAAAAATTCAAACTTTAAATTTAAAATAAAAGACAAATATTAACTTAATTTTATTAAAAAAAAACAAAATATCAAAATAGTATATTTTAAAAATTCCAACTTTTAAGAATTCTAAATTGACATCAACTATTTAATCAATTAAAAAAAAATCTAAATTGAGCTTCAGCTATTTAATCAATTAAAAAAAAATTTAAATTTATTACCAACCAAATTAGAGTAGAAGTGAAAAAGGATTTTAAAATTACTAAAAAAAATTTATATAATTTATCAGCAATTTAAATTCAGCCATAAAAAAACTTCTAAAATAATTCATAATTCTACTATTAATAACAAAAATTCTAAAACAATTTTTAAGATAATCCAAAATTTTACTATGGATGGCAAAAAAAAATCTAAAACAACTCTTAAACAAGGAAAATTATTTACACTTTAAAAGAGTGTAAATACATAGCATCACGTGAAAACCTCTCTAATAATCCATCATCCCGCAACTCATCGTGTGATAATGAGAAAACCTGTGTTCAAACAAAGTTTAGTTATTTAAAATTGGGTGCATAAATAAGTAGTCGAGTCACCCTTCTTAATTTAGACTACGAGTTCACTCAATGTTGCTGATAGTTTAACAGCTGTAGGTATACATTGGGATGATGTTTTTTACGTTGTCGAAGCTTTTAGTGATCTTTTTCGGTCCTTGAATGGTAATCGTATATATATATATATATAACAGTATAGGTGACACCTATGCTCTCAAATTGGCTATGTAAATCTTTTTCCGCTTTTCGCTGGTAAAACTCAATGGTCACTGCATATGTATACTTCAAATTTTGCATTATAAAGATTAATGGAAGTAAAAATGTGACTGACATGATTCTGATGGATGAATAAAATGATGGTCTTACACCTAATGATGTAGTGATCGCCGTGAGAGTAATCACACTCATTGACTCGCACAACATATGTGGGGATATATATGCCCCTGTTGGGTGCTGTAATGATAACATTTCTAGCCCCGGCTCCCATGTGCTTCCCAACTTGGGATTTGTCTCTAAAATTTCCAGTTGCTTGTATAATTGAATTGCGATTTAAGGCTCATGTAATTCACTGACCATATCTGCAACGATTGTTACTACGTCTTTATCGCATATGTAAGCAAAGCGTGCGAGAGCCCCTACCTTCATGACAATGTCCACAGCCAGGTTCGTCCATGATAAATGGGAGGGGTCTTTATCAGAAAGAACAATGATTTCTTTCCCATCCAGATTGGTCTTTATGGTCTCATTAATTTAGATGCAGGAATGGCAAATGGGGAGCGGTTTTTATCATAAAGAGCCAATTTTGATGCACTATGGCTGTTAATAGGTGTCACCTTTAAATATATAACAACATAGGATGCAAAACCAATGAGAGCATAGTGTAACCTTTAAATTTATAAGGCGCATGTTCTCGAAATAAGAAAATGTTGCATCAACCCTTATCTAAAATTCTCCTTTTGAAACTGTAAAAGCTCTTAGTGATCTTTTTATTGGGCGGAATGCCACCCACAAAAGAAATTTCATGCTAGCCTATGTGCCCAGGTTTAGCACCCGGTCGATCCCCCAGGTTTTAGGATCGTGTATCCCACCAATCCACTACCTTAACAATGCTAACATAATTGGCATGATACTTCCGATAATTTCTGGGATTTGACGCAAGCCATCTCCATCGATTTCCTCAGCCGCTTGTGATGCCATTGATTCAAGCCAAGATCATACAAAGAAATAAAAAGAAAATCAAATAATCGAAAAACTACAAAATCAACATAAAATAATTTTGTGAACTCAATCAACTCCATTTTTCCTTTTGTGAAAGCTGTACAGATCTTATACTCACATGAAATAAAAACCTGTGGCATCTCGCTTAAAGGACATGGATTTGATTCTCGTTTAAGAGAATGGAACGTTGTCAACAGTGTTGTGATAAACGATGGGAGCGAGCATGCCATGGTTGGGAAATTTATCTTTGTTGTTGAGGACTGCGAGGCTAATCCTTCAGCTTCAGTTTTTCATAGTCGTATCGAAACAAAACGCCAATTACACAATTTCTATTCATTTTTAAAAAACATTGGCCGGGAATGCCAGTTTGAATTCAAAAATTTCAATTACACCATTTCTATTCATTTTAAAAAAACATTGGGCGGGAATACCAGTTTGAATTCAAAAATTTCAATCGGATTTGAAATCCAATTTTGAAATGCTATACGGGGAGGTGACATTGAATTATGTGTGTCACATTGAATGATGGAACCGCGGGAGCCGCGACATTGAATGTATGTACTTCAATTGTGATTTGACGAGAACTGTAATGTGGCGGCGGGCAGGGCAGCCGGGAGGAATTCGCTGAGCAGCCGGGAAGAATTCGCTGGGCGGCAGGAAAGGTAACTTCCACCTCCGGCCTCTGACAGAGGTACCTCCATAGCATTAACTTTGCTATGGAGGTGGAAATAGGATTTGCCTATATTGTGACTCTTTGGAGAGAGATGGGACGTTGGTATGGATGATGGTCATGCATGCAATGGCAAAGATTACGAAGTCTCTTGATTTTACGGCAACGACTTTTTCCCTTGCAACGCCGGTTTGCATCTCCTGACGTCTGACAATGAACGGGAGCCACGGCCACTGTCCTACGAGAACGACCCACATTGAGTGATACAGCTACCGCATACGGCAGTCCTTTATTTGATATTTGAAATTTGTGCGCGCCAAACAAAAGCACTCGATGGATCTTTTTGAAATCGTTTTCTGGCTGATCTTTAAAATCCGGCAAACAATTTCGTTATTTTCAAATGTTTTGGGCTAATTTTTGTAGTGGATCCTCTCTTGAGCTGTGCAGCAGCTGCTTGGTGTGCCGGATGAAATGGAGAAGCTCCTCAACGACATCAAGGTATCTCGCTGCCTTAAATTTCCTTCCAGATCATCAAAATATGCCTTTCTTTTCTTCTGTTTTGGCCATTTGCTAAGGTTTTGTTGTGATGTGTGTTGTTGTTTCTTGCAAAGGTTTAAGTGGAGGGCCGGAACATTCTGAACATCAGTTGCGAGCGGAAGTGAAATACATTCGCATGGAGCGCAAGGTGGGGTAGGAGCCCGCTGACTCTAAGCTTGAGGCCATATCTGTCGTCTGTCATGATGGATTGTTGACCGTAAGCGTTCCTAAGCTTTCCCTCCCGAGCTGAAGAAACCGAAGACAATGGAAGTTAAAATTGCACAATTCCTTCGTTGTGTATGCAGAGTTCAAAGTCTTTGGTAAAATTTGTAGAATTTCATTGTCCGTGTTTTAGTATAGGTTTTTCATATTTTTACCTTCAGCATTGATAAATATTTGAGCTTCCTATTTCAGCAGAATACGACCCTGCATCCCTTAAAAGAGTATTTTGATTGTGCGTGTGTTTCTGGTTATCCCAATATAAATTCAGTATTTGAAAATATTTTATGGACTTTGCCCATGGTGTAATTTGTGGAATTCAAATTTAAACGTCTTCGTTATGTATTTAAAAATAAATGTATATTTTAAGAAACATTTTTAGAATACTCTAGTAGTGTGTTTTCCTCGTTATCTCATTATAATTTTTGTATTTGAAAATATTTATGGACGTTGTCCATAGTGTCATTTGTGAACTTTTTGACCGAGTACAATTTGAATTTGAAAATATTTATGGACGTTGCCCATAGTGTCATTTGTGAAATTTTTGACCCGGTGCAATTTAAATTTGAAAATATTTATGTAATTTGTGAGATTTTTGACACGATGCAATTTAAATTTAAATCTAACCCTTTTCAGTATGAACTTAAAAATAAATGTATATTTTAAGCAACATTTTCCAAGCCTACTTTTTAAAAGGGCCAAAGTGGGATGTATGGGAAATATTACTCATTGAAGCCTACAAGGAGGGATTGATTTGGAAATAAATTAAATGATTTCTAGCAAACTAATTAGACATGATTATTCTTTAAAAAATGCATTTATTATATGTAAATATTAAATTATAAAAGAATGTGAAAGTTTAGAAGGTTGTATCTCTAAGATATGGTGGGCTTTTTAAAACTTTTTTTATATCAATATGGTCATTTTGTGTGTGTGTTATATATATATAATATATATATATAATAATATATATATAAATGTTTTTATTTATATTAATTTTTAATAGTAAGTTTTAATGTTAGTGTATATTTTTAATTTCATTTTCTTCATAAATATAATGTAATAAAATTCATTTTTAATTTTTTTTTTTAAATTGTACAAGGATATCTTAGTTATATCAATTTTATATATATAGAGTTAACAACAAAACATGGAAACATACATGTTTTTTTAAGTAGAAAATATCACACATAGCTAAACAAAAAGAGAAGTGTTTTTTAAATAATAGAGAACATTTTTACAACATTTTGAAATGTAATTTAATATTATTTTCCATAATATTTATTGAGGCAATTTCCACTATGTTTTGCATCATCTTGACTTTCAAATATATGCATATTAGTTTGTCATTTTATTGTTGAAATCAATGAAACTTTATTATTTTTCTTTCCAACATCACTAAAATAAATGAAATATAAGCTTTCAAATTTTTAATAGAATTTGGAAGCTATTAAACTTTAGTTGGAATTAATAATTTCACATCTTAATACTCCTAAGATTTCATGCTTGCAATTAATAATGCTATAGTCATAAATCTCAAATTCCTTAATTCTTTGTATTTTATAGTTACATTTCCTTGTACATTAACATTTTTCAGATTGACAATTCTAAATTTAATAAAAATTTACAATGTTTAAGGGTTTGGGAATAACCAATAGAATAAGATGATGATAATGTAATTATTAAGTTCAATGTATGTGGGAGGGGCCTCATAGAGGCTAGTTGACTAGATTGAGTAGCTAAGGTTCAATGTCATAGAGTAACTCAACCAAAGATGTTTTCAATGAGGTAGTTTAGTTGGTCATTTGATTGTTCAGTTCAACCAACAAGAAGTTACAAATCGCAACTATCTTCATTTACGTAATGTATAATTAGACACAAATCTAAAATGTAAAAGATTTTTTTTTATTGTTGACCATATATTAATAGTGTAACCAAACTAATAGATAAAATAACCATTTTTCTAATAATTTTTTCCCTTTAATTTTGTCAAAATTTGATAGATATTTTTAAGAATTATATATTTAAGCTATTTGATTGGCTAATCATGTATTTAAGTTGTTTGATTGACAAAGTTCAAGTGCATTGGGGTTTTTTTGAGGGTGTTGAATCCATTTATGCATTCAAAAACACATTTTAAACAAGATAAGAATATGTGATTTTTAGGGTGTTGAATCCATTTATGCATTAAAAAACACATTTTAAAGAAAACAAAATTAGAATCTCAGCTAAAATTGTATTGCCAATTCGTGTGAAACAGGTCATTTTGTATATTAATTAGATCATACCTATATTAATAAAGAATACTTGTTTTTGACTCCATAATTACTCTCCATTTTCTTTTCTTCCATATATGTATGCATGTATATTCTATATTTTACCTAGTGATTGAATCGTTGCATTATTGGTAACAACTTTTACTATATAATCCCCTAAATTACCACAATATATTTTACATGGTTTAATTAATCTTCATGGAGATAACTAATCATTTTGAAATGCATTATCACTTAAATTAATGCAACTAACTAATATTGCTAAAATTAATGTAAATCGAATTTCATTTTCTTGAAATGTTCAATGAATGATGACACTAGGAAATATTGTAAAAGGCTTAGGGCTTGTATTTAATACATGATTGTATTATTATTGCAATCAATATTTGTGAACCAATCATTTAAAGTTGAATTATTGTCAAAATGAATTAAATATAATATATTTGTCATATATATTACCATTAAAGTCAATGAAAATATTATTTTCTACAATATCATCAAGAAATCAATGCAACAAAAGAATATATCATTTTCAAATGCTTATTTATTGATGACATATGCTAATATCAATTGATGCAATTTTAAAGTAATTTTGATAGTTCTCAAATTTTAAATGTCATTTTAAAGATTTAATCATAAGATTTCTTTTAGATTCTACAATCACTTTAAGTTGTTTTCTTAAATACAACCATATCCTCAAAGATTAGTTGCCTCATGAAGAACTTTAACTAAAAGTTAATATTAATATTGGTGAATACATTTTTACCCAAAATTTTCTTACAAGATGTTATATTGATATAAATGTTTTCGGAAAAAATCACATTAGAAGAATTTCGTCGATGGGTTTCAAACCAACTAGTGTGGTTGATCGACAGA
>APFE030106049.1:25478-60886 GCA_000404065.3 Pinus taeda | reverse complement strand
ATTCTTCTCAATGATTTGTTGTTAATGAATTGTTTCATATACTCCTTGTTCTATATGTTGAATATGTTTTGTTTTATGAGATATTCAGGTGTTATGTAATCGTTTGATTGTTAGTGTATGTAGGTTTCGAAGAGAAGGAGGAGCTCATCTGGATCGACGAGGCTAGACTACTACAACAGCGTTGGACTTCAGGTAGGATCGAAAAACACTTGGTTTCTCATATGATAATGCATGTTTAGAGAAGGATTGCTCTTAATTGTCTTGTTTATCACTAGAGATTCTTAGACTCCTAGGGAGGTTAGTTTTGTCAGCAAAAATAACTCTTTCCGCATGACACATATGCTCCATTGATGAAGCTCATAATAAAATATTTTAGCTATGAAGGTAGATTTTCTTGCATATATGCCACCACATCAAATTATTGATGAGTTTCACTAGGGTGAGGATGATGAACCTCCCTTATTTCATATGCCAGAATATTGAGAAAATGATCATATTAGTGCAAAGGAAACCTCCTCATCAGCAGTATAACAACATCTATCACTTTGCATTAATCAAGATTTTGGTTTTGCATCAACTTAGTTTGCTGAATGTTTCATGGGAGGATTTCATTTCACATGAGGTCTTCACAGGCTCTCAAGTACCCCCACCAGTTTTTCATGAGGCAGGAGAGCCTTCACATCAGTAAGAGGTGCATGAGACTTAAACCACTAGTGTGCCAGTGTTTGTCACTTACCAAAAGGGCACAAGGATATTGTTTGCAGCAGCAAAATGAGTACTATCTCCACCTAAGGTAGAAGGGGTCTCGTTTCCTTCAACAGGAAAGAAAGTACAGGACAAGGGTAAATAGACATTGCATGATGAGGGGCCTTTAGAAGGTCAAGAGAGAGATTTTATTCTCATTCAAGATGATGACATTGATTTGGACTCCCAAAGCTCAAAGCTCAAGGAGATCATTCAGGAATATCAAGATGACACTCATGACTTATCTCTCAACCTGGAAAAAGCCAAGTGGATAATCAACTATCTTGAGCAGAGGAAAAAACAATTATAAGATCAGCAAACTATCATGGAGCTCCAAAACACAAGAGAAAACCAGCAAGCTGCCAAGACAAGGAAAGTCAAGTTGACACCACTTGAACAAGAAATTGAAGCTGATTGTGAATCTTGTGTTGAGAGGGTAAACATGCATTTGGAAAAGATGCTGGAGAAGTCCAACAAAGAGAAAAAGATGTTGAGGCACATGGTCTATCACTATTTGGTGAGAAACAAAGTTTGCAAAGCGAGACTTAGGATTTTAAAGGCCAAGTTGAGGAAAGCTTTGAGGAAGAGGAAAGAGCAAGACAAGCTCAAGATTTTGGCTGAGGCTTCCTTAGCCTAACATAGCACTTGATGCAAGACACTCAACCCAAATTTCAAGAAATTTGGGATACTTTTGTCAATTTTGAAATTTTTGGAGCAAAACATAGGTTTTTCTGTCTAGTGCTTCGTGCCACCTAGTGCACGTCTTTGCTAGGGACCTCCTTTGGAGGAAAACTCAACATTTTTAGATTCCTCAGGAAAAAATATAAATTCCCACAAATGTCCAAGAAATTTTGTCAAGTTTTGAGCTTCTAAAAGGGTTAAAACACCTCAAAATGCCCTTCCTACCCCTTTTTGGCCACAAAGGAAGCAGTGTTGGGAGAACTCACGTTTAGAGGGTCAAATGGACTTCACATTAAGAAATTCCACTTGTTCTAGAAAGTAGACAGGCATAAGTTTCCAAAAAGTCCACTTGGAGAAAATTTGGTGCATGGGAAGGCCTCCAAAATCAGCTGCAAAAAGGTGCGGCGCACAGGGAGAGAAGCGCGGATCATAGGATGGAAAAATCTGTTTTTTTGCCCAAAAAACTCTGTTTTTTTGCCTAATTTTTTCTCAATTTGACTTTTCTCTCTCTCATAGTCAAAATCATGATGTAATTTGATGTAAATTGATGGAAATTGATGTAAATATGCTAAAATTTCACTCATGGAGGTAGATACATTATGAAAAGGTTGTTTGAAACTAAATGAATCAATTTCCTAAGTTTTAGAGGCAAGTTGTTCCACTGCCTACTTTTTAGTTCTTGGTTTAGATCTTATTGAAACAGCTCCTAAACTCATGAATTTGACCCCTAAAGCCTAGCATGCATTTTTTTGTTGTCTATATCTAGTACTTTTTCAGTCATTTGTCAAAGTTTGGACTTTTGTGAAAGCTTTGAGCAGCATTGTACATTCATCTCTGCAATTTGGCAAAGGAATAGACCAGGGTTTGCAGCCTTTTATGGAATTCTTGTGGAAAATTGATTTGGTATTGTGTCTTCTTCTATAATTCAAGTTTTACATGTGTTTATATATGCCATTTTCTCTCTTTTTCAGCTGAACTAAACGAATCAAGGATAAAGGTAGAAATCATTGAAATTGCAGTGCTCTACCTAGGGTTTGTTTGGTTATTTATGTTTTCTACTATTTGAAGAGGATCCATGAGACTCTCATGCCCTCTCCAACTCCTCACCAGTCCTAATACTTTCCATCTCATTCAATTTAAAGTACTAAAGCATTTTCCTACCTCACCCCACAGAAACCTCTGCAAAACTAAGTCCAATCCCTGGACCCAAATCTTCCTTTCACTTTTGAGCCAACAAAACATCATCAAATTCAATAAAACTCCTCTAAGAATATACCAAGCCTAAAATTAGTCTTTACATTAGTCATCTCAAAGCCTCATTTGCTATGTTTTCCTGAGATTGACAAGGAGAGGGCCCTCTCCCAACCTGGTAGGGCTAGCTACCAAGTTAAGCGTGGTTTGACGTTACCCTAGATTTTGCCTTTCTCAGCCTAAGGTAGATTCAATCCCTAACAGATAGCAATGTCCTTCTTTTCTACTTGTTCTTTCACTACATTTTGTTGATGTTTCTTCTCGTTTGCAATGATACTTGGTGATGGTACTTTGCTAGAACTTGGATCAGTAGGCTCTTTCCCTTTCTTCTAAATGTTTGAGGAATCATTCTTTGATTGCACATCTTTTCTTTTCTAGATGGGATTGATCGGTAAATCTCTGCTCCTCAAAGAATATTGACTTTGTTGTGTTGTGAAAGCATTCATATGACCACGTTGATAATCATCAGACTCAGCCTCCAAAATTGCATCGTTTGCTAATATGTAATCTGCATCCCTTTGAATGTCTGGAACCTCTGCATATTCTTCATCTTTCATCAAAAAAATGGGCATACCATTAGCTATGAAAAGATGATTTGCTTCAATTACCATATCATATTCATCTTCTTCTTCCATTCCCTGAACATAATTCTACTTCAAAGGAGTTATGATCTGCTGTTGCACTAGTTGGTCCAGTGCCTTTTGTTCTCTCTACCTGATCCGAAATTAAGGTTGTTGTTGTTGTCTAAAATTTGGATTCCTGATTGGTGGTTCAGGTCTATCTGTGATGGTCAACCGGTCAGCCATCCTTTCCACTATTCAGATCAAACTACCCATCTTGACATCTGAGGTAGATGCTTCTTCCTTAATGGTCACTCTCTTTTAGATCTCATTCTTTCTCTTTTGGCCAACAAGTTTTCTTCTACACTCGCAGCGTTCTTTTGCATGTCTTCTAGTGTGGTGGGATCATGTTCCTGTAACTTATATGCCATATCAGCATCGAACTCGTCTGGAAACTTGAGAAAATCTAACCCCTCGAGTGGTTTAATGTTGGCTGGAATAGCATTATATACTGCAATAAACCTCACACAATAATCTTGTACACTTTCACTTACATTCCTTTTGATATTTTCATACTCAGACAAAATTAGAAGTGGATTCTTCTTTACCTCCCAACGATCTAGGAATTGCCTATGGAGGACTGGTAAAGTGGTGATAGAGGTTGAGGGTAAAGCTTTGAACCATTTTCAAACTTCACCTCCAAAGCTTTGTACAAACAATCTCATAGTCACATCTTCTATCTCTACCTCATGGAGGTCAAAGAAGTCATTCATTTTATCAACATGTTGTTGAGCTATAATGTTTTGAGTGGAATCAAGAAAGGTATTTTACTTTGGTAATCAATGGGCATAGCACCAAGATTTTGAGGTAAAACAAGGGGTGCATAATGAGCATCCATAACTCGAGGTGGATTTAAAACAATGATAGGACTACTAGGAGTTGATGGAGAACTGGGAGTAATAGGTGTTTGATGGGATACGACTGGTTGAAGAGGAAGTGCAGGTAGAAATGGAGGTTGGGAATGAACTTCAGAGGTCAAAGGGAATAAAGATGAACTAAGTGTAGTGGACACCAGTTCAAAAAGCTCAGGGATCTTAGTAGTAGTAAGGGATGATTGAGGGGAATTTAGGATATACTCATCAATTGACCAGTTTTCCTTTTGAATTTTGAGATCTACAATAAACTCTGGGTCTAGAACTATATTGTTAAGTTCACTTTTATACTTGGTTCTAAATAGGGAAAGGTCAAATGATAGATCAAAGGGGAGATATTCTAAGAACAACCACTCATCAGAGTAGGAATCTACTTTTGTCGAAGGTGTTAAAATAACTAAAATTTCTTGTCTTTTGAGTCTTCTTGAAATTAGGTTAGGATTATCCACTACTGGGGCGGGACTTGGATCTAGATTGGCCCCAGTGTACTTTCTCAAAGCCAGTGTGCTCAAATTTCAAAGTTTTCTATATTGCTTTACAAATTTCCAATTTCAGCCTAGTAAATTGTAAAACTCATCATCCAAAAGTTTAAGAATTTAAATGAAAGATATTACTGGGGGTGATTAGTCTTTCATTCCCTAGTATTTTCTCCACTATGTTATCACCTGGATTGAACCTCAAGCTGAAGGAAGGCAATGCTAGGGTAACCACAAACCACACTTAGCCAAGTAGCTAGCCCTACTAGGCCCGGAGAGGGCTCTCTCTGTAAGGATATTAGTGAATATGACTAGATCAAGTAAAGGATATTAGGCTAGGTATAGTAGCACGAAGGTTTTGATTTGATTTTTGAAGGGATTTTTCCGGATTAGGAGGAGCTGGGTAGTTTAGGTCTGGGAAATTAGCTCAGAAATCCAAGGTGTTCTATGGGGCAAGGCAGGCATAGGCTTTAGCACTCTTGTGCTTGATGGGGTGAGATGTTTTAGACTGGTGAGAAGCTAAGAAGGGCTTGTGACAATTATGGATCCTTCCTGGACTGCAAAAAACATGAAATGGTGAATGGTTTCCCAAGGCAGAGAACTGAAGTAATGAATTCTGCCTATCAAAATTGAAAACAATCAACTAGAAGCAATGAGAAGATTAATGGCATACATAAGACATATAAACATATAATCACAAAAGAATAAATTGTACTAAAATTCGATACCATGGGGATCCCATAAAAATAGCTACAATTCTTATTAATCTCCTCCCAAACTACTTACAAGGGTGTACAATCAAGGTTTGAGCATCCAACTAAGTCCAACCCTCAAAAAAGAGAAAGAATAAGAAGATATAGAAAATTATTCAACCTCCTCCAATCGTCAAGGGTTGAATCCCTAATATGAGGATCTAATCTAACTGATATTGAACAAGAAACAAGAATATAGGCATCATTAACAACTTGGCTCTAAAAGTGAAAACTAATTCATTTGAGCTCAAACTAACTCCTAAAGCAATGAATCTACCCTCTATAACTATTTTTCTATCATAAATACATGCCAAGTCATAATTTACAATGGTAAATCATCCAGCATGAGAGATAATTCATGATTACAGTAAAAAAACTAGAAAAATAGCAACCAAAACTACCAAAACTGCTAATAGTGAAATTAGATGATGAAATGCAATAAAAATATTTAAACTCACTAACAATTTCTCTCATTTGATGGAGTGTTATAGGACTTTCAACAAAATAGGTATTTGCCATATATATCTTTTTCAAGTGACAGGAGTTCAGGTAGGATATAATAAATTGACCAAACATCTTCTACATCATCTAACAGGTGAATATCAACTAGAGGTAAAAAAGTTAGAAGAAAATTTCATAGACGCATGGAATTTTTCTCGCTAAAGGGGGTAATGTTATTATGACAATGAGAGCATAGATGACATCGAGGTGACCTTGAGGTACAAGCATATAGTGAAACAATTCTGATCCAGACTTATGTAGGAACATAACAAAATACCAAAAAATATAAAACTTAATTTCATTAATATCAAAGAACTGAAATATGCTTACATATAGAAAGGGAAATAAACTAGCTCCACTGATGGTAGCTTATCTTTGAGAAGAGATGTGGTGGCTACGTTATTCTAAATTGTGTTACAATGAGGCTCGAAGACCTATTTGTTATTGAGAAATAATGAAAAACCCTAAACATCCAAAAACCTAACCCTAGGAGATGAAGTGCCAAAAGTATGGGCCCCATTTGGGTAAATTGGTACATCAACTTCCCGGCGTCATAACTTTGGCATACAATCTCCACTTGACGTCCACAATACCTCGTTAGAAATATCTATTTGAGGAATACAAAATTTGACTACAAACATGATTCAAAGCCTCAGTTTTCCCTTTTTCCAAAAAAACATTGTTTAGGGCCTCGAAACGGAAATGGAAGTTCAGGACCTGAAAAATTGCAAAAAATAGTAAATTGTGCTACAATTAAGGAAACTGAAAAACTGAAAGAAATAGTGGTGGGGTTCCAAGTGGAATAGGCAAGTGGCCACCAATATCCACCTGGATTAGTCCTCACCTCTTAGGAAACAATCCTCCCCATTGCATTGAGTGACTCCATGAGATGGGGAAAATTTTGTTGAACTTGTTCCTGGTGAGCCAATTACCTTGGTTCAGGAGTTGACCAACTTTGATAACCTGATATGGTTGCATATTTTGTTTTTGAGTATTATTGATCTATTTTTCCATGATCCAATCAGTTGTTTCCTGTTCCATGTAGTCTAGGTTTAACTTTGTTGGTGTGATTTGTTCTACAATGCTTGATGTGTCCAGTAATGGTGGAAAGTATGGTTGAAGGTGGTCCACATTGAACATTGGGTGCAAGCCAAGGGATGGTGAAATGTTGAGCTTGAATGAATTGTCCCCTATAGCCTTAGTCATTGTGTAAGGCCCATATTAGAGCAGGTGAAACTTGCGGTGGGGCCCAGCGAGGCACTCCTTCTGCAAATGTAACCAAACTTTGTCTCCTACTTGGAACTTTTGTAGCACCCGATGTTGATAATGACGCTACTTGTACTTAGCATTAGCTTTGTCCAATATGTCATGGATGTGCTAAATTTTCTCAATGAAGTTATTGGCCCTGTCAACTTCAGACTGGACATGAGCTGAATCTGCCAGAGTAGCTGCAAATGGTATGGCCACATCAATGGGACATAGTGGTTGGAATCCCAATCCCACCTGAAAAGTGTTATGGCTAGTTGAGATATGTTGCAGTTGTGCTATACATAGGGGATGATTTCATCCCATGTGCATGGATGCTTTGAGTTGTACATGGACAGAATGTATGCGATCATCCTATTGATGACCTCTATTTTTCCATCAGTTTGGGGGTGGAAATTTGTGGACTTAGTGATATTGGTATCGAGTAGCAACAAGAGACTTGGCCAAAATCTACTTAGGAAGTTTTTGTCCCGATATGAAATAATGGATTGTGGGATCCAAAAGTGTACCCATCCCCATTCAAAGAAGATCTTAGCAGCAGCTTCTACTATGATACTCTTCTTGTAGGCCGCCATAATAGCCATCTTAGAGAATTTGTCGATGACCATGAAAATGAAATCGCTTCCTTTCTTAGCAGAAGGAAGGCCAAACATGTAATCCATGATTAGGGATTCCCAAGGTCAACTGAGAGTAGGCAGAGGATTATATAGGCCTTGCTTCTTGATGGTCGGTTTTGCAATGGCATAGGAAATGCAAGATCTGATGTACTTCCCAACATCTTGTTGAAGGTTCAACCAATAAAAATACTTCTACAACACTGTCATTGTTTTCTCCAACTTGAAATTTCTAGCGACCCAACTGTAGGGAATGCCTCCCAAATCATCTTAGCATGCTTGCTTGAAGGAACACAAAGGTGTCCCAGGTGGCATAACAATGCATCTTGGAGGTGAAAATTTGGAACTTTCTTGCCTTCCAGGAGCATCTAGTATGTTTTGACAAATTCTAGATTACTCTTGTAAAGATGCAGCCACCCCACAGTGTTATGCCCTCAAGAGTCGAGAACATTGATCAACATCATGACCAGCAGTCAGCTAAGGAATTACGAAACATTGTTGGTGTTTTTATTCTTGTTCTTAATATTCAAATGGAATTGTTGCAGGTATGTGGACCATTTCTAATGGTGATCGTTTTGCAACTTCACTTGTGTCTGTATGAACTATAGGGGTCAGTGGTATGTGTGGATGATTGTTTCCTTCCCATAATCTAATGATTCAATTGTTGGTAGGCCTACATAATGGAATACATAATTTTTCATAGGTTGGATACTTTTGGATTGTATCTGAAAGTTTCTTACTGTGATATGCCACTGGATTCCCTTGTTGAGTAAGAACTGCACCAATAGCATAGTCAAAGGCATTTGTCTCGATCTCAAATAGTTGTTGCAGGTTCCATAATGTGACCATTGGTGTAGAGTAGAGGCGATGCTTCATCTTGGAAAATACCTTCTATTGGGATTCGTACCAAGAGAACTATGCTTTTTCTCATCCCTTGGTGACTTGCTCAAGGGCCAAGTGATATGAGAGAACCCCAACACGAACCTACGGTAGAAGTTGGCAAGGCCTAAAAAGCTGCAGAGCTCTATTAGAGTGGTTGGGGTTAGCCAATGCCAAATGACTTGTATCTTGTTTGGGTCCACATGCATACCCCTCTCATAAATGATATACCCAAAATACTCAACATGGGTCATACGAAAAGTGCATTTCTCCAAATTGGCACACAACTTGTGTTGTCGCGGGGTTTGGAGGATTTGTCTAATATGGTGTAGGTGCTCTTCCTAACTCTGGTTGAAGATCAGAATGTCATCCAAATACACCACAACAAATGAGTTGATGAAGGGTCACAAGATGTCATCCATTAGCCTCATGAAGGTTGAGGGGCCATTTGTCAACTTGAAATGCATGACCAACCATTTGAAAAGGTCATCCTTGGATTTAAAGGTAGTCTTCCATACATCAAATGGTTTGATCAGCACTTGGTTATAACTAGAATTCAAGTAAACCTTACTGAAATATTTGGCCCCATTAAGCTGTTCCAGAAGGTCAGCAATCTATGGGATTGGATACCTGTTCCGGATAGTGATCATGTTCAGCGATCAATAATCAATAGAGAGTCTCTAGGTCTCATCCTTCTTCTGTACCAACACAATCGAGATCCCACAGGGTGATGAACTTGGCTTGATGTGCCCTTTCTACAATAGCTCCTGAATATGTCTCTTGATTTCGTCGTTCTCTAGAATAGAGTATCAATAGATTGACCCATTGGGTAGCGACACACCCGGGGTCTACTGGCTTAAGGGGTCCTAGCCCAATTTGCACCAACCAACAAAACACTACATTGTTGGCCCTTTCGACAAAAACCTATGTAGCGCAGGCTACAGTCTCACCTAAAGAAGTATTGGGGGATGCAAGAGCCAAGTTTCTGCATCCAGAGACTAGTGTGATGTCTTCGAGCACCTTAGATCTTCCTCCATGCAAATCGATAGATTTCTAGGGCTCGTTAGTGTAATTGATTCAAGCTGCCTTCAGACCTTCGCGAAGGTCCACGATCAGTCCTTCCAGAACTTAAATAGTCGATTTACCTACTTTCGCACATCAACAAGCAACCCTAGAGTCTAACTTTGCGGAAGGGGATAACCATTCATTTCATATATTATTAAAATAGATTTAGTTAATTTGCATAGCATTCATTCAATAATTTATAAAACTTATCATTAATTGACAACATATAACATAAATAGATTCAATGGAAATACTTAGTAATTTTTCATATTGTTGTCTTTATTGATCTTCAATTTACTAATTACATACTCTTCTACCCTACGCACAGAACTGCAAGGGTTCACGCACTCAGCTGCATACTTGACCTAAGTCTCCTGCACACTCAGCTGTAGGAGCCTTCCCTTCTCTATCTAAGCACAAGAAGTAAAGCCTCCCTACCTGGGCACTTCCCCAAGATAACAAAACTCTTTAATGTACCCAATTATCTATTCAAGTTCCCCCTTAAGACTCGCTATGACTCAACTACTTGTAGATTTTATAATACAATACCATGGACCCTGGCTCATCGGTGATTCTTCAAAACTAACAAAAATGAGGGGCTAAGACCCCTTTGATTATTATCTATCTACACACTCCACATCCACATTTCATGGATACTTTACATATTTTACAAAAATAGCTAGCTTAATTCAATTCTAGCCCTGAGACCCCATTCCAACAGGCCCCCAACACAAATATCGTGACTTGCCCTCAAGTCACTTGATTGGTTGTTCCACTTTCTAGCAGAGATCATTGAATGCCTTACTCAATGTTTAAAGCTCCATAGCACTCTGTTCTGCTACTTGTTGTACCTCTTGGACTAGTTTCTCTGTGGCTGGTCCCTCTACGGCAAGTTCTGTAATCCTTTGGGTCTACTGCATGGCCTTCAACTTCTCATGAATGCTTTGTGAAAGTTGGTTATCTTCCTCTGTCCAAGGATGAAGCTGATCTCTTAGCAAGAACTACATTTTCTGAAACTCCTGGATTTGTATCAACTTTGCCTTTCCTTCCTACAAGCACACAAAGCATTCGACTAGCGCCAACATCTGCAACGTCATACTAATCTCATCATATTATTGTTGTGCTTCCGTGATCTTTGTGTTCAACTGTTGCAGCGTAGGATCCTCATATAGTGTATCCCTTAGGCCCATTTCCTGAGTGAAGAGCTGGTCACAACCCTGAACTACGACATCTAGTTGACTCATGGACTCTTTTATAACTGCTCGTCTTTGTTCCAAGACTTTCGGCAGTGTGTTCGACTACAACTTCAACTGTAGCTAACTTATTTGCATCTGAAAATTGAAAGTCACCTTATCGACTTTCTCCTTTAAAGCACGTACTACATCAACCAATTTGCTCACTTTAGTTGAAGCCTTTGCATCCTCTAGTATATCCAACTCAGGAACGGACTTGCAGGCTTGCTCCATTGTTGTTACCAGGTTTTGTCCCAATGCTTGAAATTCCTCTTGTTCCTTTAGCGCCTGTGTTTTTTCTATGAAAATGTGCTCGTTGTTGACTTTAAACTCACTGATGATGGTGATTGTGCGGTGTTCTCTGAACTTCAACTCTGACTGTAATGGAACCATTTGTTGGCTTAGGGGGTCCTGACCCAAGTTCAAATTTAGTTGCACCAACCAACAAATTCCTACACTACTGGACCTTTCAACAACAACCCACGTAGCACAAGCCACAGTCTCACCCGAAGCAGTATTGGGGGATGCAAGAACCAAGTTTCTACATTCAATGACTAGTGTGATATATTTTAGCACCTTGGATCTGCCTCCGCACAGATCTATAGACTTCTAGGGCTCATTACTGTAACTAAGTTAAGTTTCCTTCAAACTTTCACAAAGGTCCATGATCAGTCCTCATAGACCTTAAACAATCGATTCACCTACTATCATGCATCAACAAGCAACCCTAGATTGGAGTTCACATAGACCTACTTGATTCATCAAAAAAAATAAGAGAAATAGCTTCTAACTTTGCGGAAGGGGATAACCATTCATTTCATATATTATTAAAATAGATTCAGTTAACTCGCACAACATTCATTCAATAATTCAAAAAAATATCATTAATCGACAACATATAACATAAATAGATTCAATGGAAATACTCAGTAATTCTTCATTTTTTTGTCTTTATTGATCTTCAATTCACTGATTATAAACTCTTCTACCCTATGCACATAGATGCATGGGTCTGCGCACTCAACTATGGACTCTACCCAGGCCTCCTGCGCACTTAGCTATAGGAGTCTTCCCTTCTCTACCTAAGCATAGGAAGCAGAGCCTTCTTGCCTTAGTGCTTGCCCAAGCTAACAAAACTCTTCAATATACCCAATTCTCTATTCAAGTTCCCCCCCAAGGCTCACTATGATTAAACTACTTATATCTTTTCTAATACAATACCATGGTCCCTGGCTCATGAGTGAGTCTTCAAAATTGACCAAAACAAGGGGCTAAGACCCCTTTGACTCTTATCTATATGCGCACTCTGCATCCACATTTCATGGAGACTTTACATATTTTACAAAATTATTTACAAAAACAGCTAAATTAATTCACTTCTACCCCTAGGGACCCCATCCCAATAGGGTCAAATTGATTTAGTGCTTGTCCTAACAATGTAAAGGTACCCATGTGCTTGAGTTGAAGATGTCCCTATGATCCTCCACAACCTTGTCCATATATTTCTACCATGCAAAGGAGCCCTATTTGGAGGTCATGTCCATAACATTCTTCTTTCCTTGAGGCTGAATCATAAGGAAAACAAATTTCCCGATCTGGGAAATTATCTTACTACATTGCTTCGCAGTGATCAAATAAATGGTGGTAGGTGGCGCTACCTCTAGTATCCTATACAACTTTTCACCCAAAGTAACAATAACATTGTGAGGCCTAGACTCATACACAACATGCCTCTTCCACAACTATGGTTGGCCTAATAATACATTACAAACTTCAAGAGGATAAACATCACACAATACCTCATCCATGAAGGGTTTGATGTTGTAGGGAAGACGACATTGTTGGCTAAAATGGATATCTAGCCCTTGGTGAAGCCACCTGATGGTGTACATTTTGTCAGTGTTGTGTGGTTGGTAGGCCCAATTGCTTCATGACCTCTATTGAAATGAGGTTCCTTTTCCTCCTGCTGTCAATAATGAACTACAGCAGGGAACCCTTCACCCACATTTGTGAGTGGAAGGTCTACTCCCCCTCCTCTAGATCCTCGAGCTCATCCTTCTGGATCTTGGTGGTGGCAATGGTCGCACTAGTATCTACATCAATAATATACTTCCCTTAGGCATTCCCCTTGTCAGTTTCTGACTCAAAGTCAAAATATGCATCTGATTTAGAAGCCTTCAACTTGAAGACTAGTGACTGCTTAGGTTAGCACTCACTTATGTTGTGAATGGGGCTCTTATGGAACTCACACCATTTCCCTGTGTCCTTCTTTATCTTTGTGATGGTTTTCTTCGGTTGTGGCTTCGACGGATTGTCCGGGGTCATCCCGCCTTGGCTTTATCCTTTGTTTTGTGGCTTGGGGGTGACTTTCCCTTGCTTCGGATTCGCAAATCCAAAGTATCACTTCTTCTATTTAAATTTTTGCTTGATGTTGACATATCATCCTGGATGTACTTGTATAGACAGTCGCAGTACTTGAATACCAAATGCTACTCATAATCCTTGATACCTATCTTCATATTTGTTGGGACAGGATCCCTTGGGGTAAAGTTTGTAACTAATTTTCTTAATTATATAAAGTCTCCACATTTTGAGCATCCAACGGAGTGCGAAGGTCATAGGAGTCAAAGGGACTTTAGTCCCTTAGTTTAAGGATGTTTTGAGACCTGCCCATGGTTCACGAACCATGGTATTGTAAAAGAAGAAGCTATATTAAAAATTCATAGCGAGTCATAGGAATTCAGTTAGTCATTGGAGATCATTGTATGGGCAAGTAGTCTGAGGGAAAAAAGTTTATTTTCTATACTTAGGTGAAGGGGAAGGATCCTACAGCTATGTGCATGGAGACCTTGGTAAGTCCGCAAGCTGAGTGCGTAGGGAAGGGATGTTTGTAACATAAGGATTATATCTAATAAATACTAATTTTGGAGCAATAGTTTTGTATCTCTTCCTTTATATTTACTTATGCAATTTATGTGTATTTGCTCTGTTTTCTGAAATTATCTGAAGAAACACTTAATTAGTGCATGAAATTAGTAGATCTGACAGTTTACAAGGTGTTATGAATTTTTTAAGTGTTTTGTGAAGGGCTAAATGCTTTTTTTGTAAGTTACTATGGTTCCTACATTTAAAGGGTTAGAGTTCGCGAAGGTCGAGATAAAGCCCTAGAAGTAACAAAAACCCATCACACAGATCTCTGGATGTAGAAATCTGGTTCTCTCATCCTCCAATACCACTTAGGGTGAGACTGCATCCTGAGTTATGAGGGTTGTTTCTGAAAGGGCCAACAATTTAGGGTTTCTTTGTTTAGCGCAGCTAACTCTAAACCTGGGTCAAGACCCCTCAAGAGAAAAATTGGTTCCCTTGTCGGGACCGAGACCTATGTTAGGAATGTGTGATTTTTAATAAATGGTTCCCAACTAAGAAAGAAATCAAGAATTGAATAGATCAGAAGCTACACGAATTTTCAACTTAGGAAAACAGGAATCTGCATTTGTCAAAGGAAGAATGGCTGAATAGATATCTGTATACAGATGAGCACAAAATTTTCTTTTGTTCTTTTCCATGCAAATTACATCAATGGTTGTTGAAATCAGTAGATAGCCAAGGCACGTGGAAGTTGGAAAACCCTATTGTGTGGACTCCATAGTTGTTAAGGCATCTGTAACATTCAAAAAAAAAGATCATGAGGGCTTTTGATTACTGGATCAATAGCATTTTGGGCAGATTCATCACTAAGTTTGCAATAGATACATCTGTAAGCTATAATGAAGATGAATGGTGATTCTTCAAAGGACCAAGAGGTAAGTATCTAAAATTCATGAAGACTTGGATTAAAATGTTATTGTTCGGGAAAAGGGTTATGCCATTACATTAATGTTTAGAATATATCTTATGAGAGTTACACGAAGTGGAAAAACATTTAGAAGAGATCTAGATTCAGGCGCTGAGTACAATCCTCTGTTGGGAGTGTCTAATAGCGACAAAGAAAGTAATGTTCTAAGGACACCTCTAGGTGCACTGCAGGCAGTAAAGCAGGGTATCACGAGGATACCAAATTCATGCACTCCACCTCCACAATCACCTGTGCCACACACACCTACACCTACACTGCCACCTCCACCTCCACCTCCACTATTCCACATGGCCAATGCTATGATTATGCCCATATTTAGGGGCCTAGTGATAGAATACCCTAAATAGTTTTGGTTTGTAGGAGATGTTGTGTGGAAGTCACAACAGGTTATAGATGATGATTTGAAGAAAGCGCAGTTGGTTACGGCAATGTAAGATAGAGCAGTGAGTTGGTGCATTAAGTATTATTCGGCTCATCCAAATGTAACATTGCATAAGATGAAGAAGGCACTCAATAGTGAATTTAAGAAGCCTAAGTCACAAGCCCAGTTAATGACAAAGGTCAAAGAGATCCAACAAAAGGTAAATGAGTCCGCATGGGACTTTGATCAGAGACTGAAGTGTCTGCTCCAACAGGCTAATATGAAAATCACATATGAGAAACATAGAGATTGGTACATTTCTTCACTATTACCCCATTTGATATTGTCATTGTCACAACAGAAAATTTGAATGCATGTTGAAGTATTAGAAATTACTATGAGATTGGAAGCTTTGCCCATTCAGGATATGAATCTGGGGGTGCAACAGAGTTAGTCACAATTGGCTAGCTTACATATGGAGTTGTACAACCTTAAGAAGGGAAAGGAGGTCAAGACCGAGGTTCGCGTAGAAGTTTGGTGCTTGAAATGAAAATGCCATGGTCACAATAAGGACCAATACTCGGTTTATCAGAATTATCTTGTTGTGGGAGGCCCTGTCCCCCTAAAGCAAGAAAATACCATTAGGCTGAGCACGGGAGTAGCACCATGGTGAGATATTTTTCAGGTTACAGGGTAGCATGTGACGAATAATTTTCATCTGCAACAAAATTTTGTACATAACCCCAACAGTTTTTTTTCAATTTCTGCAAATTTGTAGGTCATGATGAGTGCCATTATCGAATTTATCAATTAATTATGGATAGAACCCCTACGTATAGAATGCAGGAAGAGACTCATCATCAATATAAGGATGTAATTGTGGTGTGTGGAGGATTCCAAGGCTGAGGTAGAGGGCAAGGAGGAGGAGATGGAAGAGGCTGTGGTCAGATCATCTATTACAATTGTGGGGAAGCATGTCATTTTTCACGTGATTGTCAGAATCCAACACACCCATCCTGTCAATATTGTCGACAGTTTGACCATGTTATAGAATATTTCCCAGTGCTTTGCACGAATATGGAAGAAAAGAAGACTCAGACTCAACAGCCTACCCAAAACATTCAGATGATGATATTTGAGCCTTGCGAATATGGGCCTAGTGTCAATATTATTACCTGAAGTTCTATAGCTACTGGAGAAGATAAAGGGAAAAATCCAGATGACAATGTATGGGTTCGCAAGGCTACTGATAAGGAGACAGGATTTGATGTAAATAAGGTGAAGGAAACATTTATGGAAGCAAATAATAGCTTTACGAATGAAGGAGCGCCTACATCATGGACTCAAAATATGGGAAAGTCTGAAGAGATCAGTACTGCACAGGAGACAAACCTGTCATTATTAGCATTGTTTTTAAAAACCTATATGAAACTCCTAAGGGATAAGAAGGTAGTAGAAGGATTGCAAGAATTGATAGATAATTTCACTGGTAAGGATAAGCCTATACCAAAACAGCACACAATACATAAGGTGGGAAAAAGAAAGAAGAGGATTGGTCTCGAAATGAGATTAACTGCCGAAATTGGAGAATATGAAATGGACCAAGTAATTCTTGATTTGGGGTCTAATGCAAATGTTCTGCCAAAGAAAACTTTGGAAAGAATAGGAATACCAGTGCTATAATGGTCCCCAATCTAGCTGAGGATGGCCAATTAATAGAATATTATTCCTATGGGGTGCCTACATGGAGTGACTCTGGATATTGAAGGGACGCGCGACATAGCCGACTTTGAAGTGATTGAAATCATGGACGATAGTAACCCATATCCAGCACTGCTTTGAATTGATTGGGCCTTTGATATGAACAGAGTCATCAATATGAAGAAGCGTAGTATGACATTTGAAAAGAAACAACTAAGGGTGATTGTGCCATTGGATCCACCTGAAGGTGCATGGTTTATTGAACCAGTCCGCGATTATGAGGAAGATGATGACATTGAGCATATTTATAAGTTGACCACACAGGATGAAGATTGGATCAATCCTACAGCGGATGAGTGAATCACGTGGGAAAAGGACAGCTCCTATAATTCAGATTCAGATGAGGAGCTCGAACACTAGCAGAAACAACTGCATGAACTATTATCACCGCGTTGTAATAGGATTACCAAATTGTTACAATGTATATCCACTAAGGTACACAATTTACCATATTATGATAGTTTAGGGGATGTCATTTATTTCTGGATAAATTTGAAAGGGATGTATCAGAGGAACATCGATTCCAAGCACTAGACATTGCGTTACGAGCTATGCCTGCCCGTTGGTGGCGCACACATAAGAACAGTTTCACAGATTGGAAGAAGTATAGAAGAATGATGAAGTTGATGTTTAGGTATGCTAATACCTGGAATCCAGATAAATACATAGGGAAGGACTCTCCGCACGAGCACTTATCTCATTGTACAAAGGCATCGGGAGAAGAACCACAATCGTAGTGGGTTCATATCTTCTACCACACTTTGGATACAATCCCAATGAACGGTATCTAGAAATGAAGCTGTGACATGGAACCTCAAAATGAGTTGTTTTGAAAGAAATTTTTCTGCTAACTTTTAGCTTTGAAGATGGATTTGAATGTATTGATGAGGCATTATAGGAAATCAAAGATTCCATATTCAAAATGCTTGAAGAATCGTTAAATGGGTACAACCAGATTGGGGTACGCAATTGTGCCATGCGCTCGAATTCTACATTGTGACTGTGTAGGATGGCGAGGAAGATCCCATGAACATCCACATTCACGAGTCTAAAGGATAGTGTGAATTCAAGGGACCTAAGGTAGAAATCTTTGATATATCATAGCCCTTAAATACCAAGCAAGGGAATATTGGATTGGAAGCACAACTGGAGTTCATGAACATAGAATATTATTGGGATGAAGATACAATAGATAAGGTCAGGGAGCTATTGCATGAGTATCAGGACTTGTTTCCCACCGAGTTCTCTGATATAAAAGGGATAGTAGGGGATCTGGGAGTCATGAAGATCACTTTGAAGCTAGATGCAAAGCTAGTAAAATAACATCCCTACCGATTAAATCCTAAGTATAAGGAAAAAGTGCGCAAGGAATTGGGTAAAATCCTTGAAGTCGATATCATTGAACTTGTCGAGGAATCAAACTGGGTTAGTCCCATGGTGGTCCAAGAAAATAAAACACAGTGTAAAATTTAGATATGTGTAGACTTAATAAAGTTGAATGACATGTGTGTCCACGATCCATTCCCTACACCATTCACGGATGAGGTACTAGAGAATGTTGTCTGACAAGAAGCCTATTTGTTCACAAATGGGTTCTCAGGGTACCATCAGATCAAGATCATGCTGGAAGTCTAGAGTAAGGCCACCTTCGGGACTGAATGGGGTTTCTTTCAGTATACAATGATGCCTTTCAAGTTTTTAATGAATTTATCTAATGTGGTAATTGTGGCTTTTAAGGAATTTATCCATAAATTTTTAGAGGTGTACTTCGATGACTGGGCGGTGCTTGGGTTAGTAAAGAGACATGTTGCTAGTCTACGCCTCATATTGGATACTTGTCAAAAGAATCAGATAACCCTTAATTTTAAGAAGTGCATATTCTGCGTACCCTACAAGATACTCTTAGGCCATGTTGTTTGCAAGCAAGGATTGATGGTAGACCCTACCAAAATTACAGTAATCACCAATTTGGAAGCCCCAAGGAATGTTAAATAATTGTATGCAATGTTGAGCCATACAAAATATTATAGGAAGTTCATCAAAGCATATGCAAAAATCACTGTGCCTGTGGTGAAATTGTTGAAAAAGGACGCCACATTTTTCTGGGACAAGGTTTGCCAGAAGAGTTTGGATATTTTGAAGGAGAAAATGGTCACCATGCCCATTTTAGTGTTCCCTAACTGGAAGAAATAGTTCCACGTTCATGTCAATGCTTCCTGCATCACGCTAAGAGTTGAGCTGACCCAACTAAGCGAAGGGGATATCGACCATCCAATAGAATTTGTAAGTAGGAAGTTGTCAAAGTGAGAAGAACTATTCAAGCATAGAGCATGAAGGGTTTTCAATGGTGTAAGCATTGTAGAAATTCAAGCACTACCTATTGGGTGCACACTTCAAGATGTATACAGATCATTTTGCTCTAAAATACTTGTACAACAAGCCTGTGTTGGGGGGGAATAATTGTAGATGGTTGTTACTTTTCTAGGAATATGATTTTAAAGTAATTGTGAAGCTAGGGCACCTGAATTTTGGTCTAGACCACCTATCGCAAATTGAGAATGGAGATGAGCCTATGAATTAGGAGGAACACTTGCCTGATGTGCAAATCTTCATTGTTCACGTCATCGGTGATCATTTCACAAATATAATTCATTTTTTGTCTACAAGCACTGCTCCTAAAGGATACTCGACGCAACAAAAGAAAGAACTGGTGGTTTGGGTTGTGGATTTCTTTGTTATCGTTGAACACTTATAAAAAATGGGATCTGATGAAATATTGTGTAGGTATGTTTTGGAGTATGAGCGACAAAGTATCCTTGCAGAAGAGCATGGAGGAGTAGCAGGAGGACATTATACAGGAACAGAAACTGCGCAAAAGATTCTATGTGTAGACTTTGGTGGCCACCTATACATAAGGACTCCAAAATATATTGCAGGGCATGCGATGTCTATTAGAGGATGGGGTGACTATCATGAAGAGATGAATTACCACTAAATCTGCAATTGACATTGTAGGCATTTGATAAGTGGGAAATCGATTTTGTGGGACCAATATATCCATTGGGGAAGAAGACAAGGGCTAGATATATCATTATCATGACTAAATACTTAACCTGGTGGGTGGAGGTATAGCTTGTGAAGGATTGTAGCACTACTACTGCCGCAAATTTTATTTTTGAATATATCTTATCTTGGTTCAGATGCCCTAAGATTATGATGAGTGATATGGGCACGCATTTCTTGAATGAGAAAATTATTGCATTGCTTGAGGAATTCCAGATATATCATTAGAAGAGCACACCTTATCACCCTCAAGTGAATGGAATAGTAAAATCCTTCAACAAAATTATGGAAATCGCTTTGACAAAGATTTGCAACACCAAGCGAAATGACTGGGGTATGTGCATACCAGTGGTCCTCTAGGTGTACAGGACTACTTGCAAAAGTTGACAGGACAAACACCATTCACATTGGTATATGTGCATGAATCTGTAATGCCCATGGAGTACATAGTGCCAAGTTTTCAAATTTCAATAGTTATGTACATGGTTGATCACGATACCATGGAAGAATAGCTTGCACAACTTGTTGAGTGGGAGGAGGATCGCTTCTTTCCTAGATTTCATTAGTAGGTGCAGAATAATTGTGAAAAGCCATGGCATGATCGCCATATCAAATAGCACACCTTTAAGGTCAAAGATTTAGTGTTTCTATATGACAATAAGTTCACAAAGTTCTTGGAAAAATTTCAAGTGTATTGGCTGGAGCCATATGGAGTGAAGGAAATCATAGATGGAGGTGCAGTTTAGCTCGCAAAGCTTAATGGGGATTTAATTTTGGGAAAGGTCAATGGAATTCAATTGAAACTGCATAGGGGTGACCCTGCCCCTGCGAAATGACTACATGATTGCGTGATAGTCTTAGTACTTCAGGCAGCTGCAAGGAAGTATAGGACTCTAAACTACACTGCCCGAAATCTAAAAAGGCAAAGTGAAGGGATTGCACGATAAGACGAAGGATGGCACCAAGGGGAGCTACGCTAGGTGGGAGGGCCCCATGTAGCTTGGTGAAAAAGTGACCATTAGAAGCACTATAGTTGATTGGATGGAGAATTTTTCATTGAAAGGAGCAAGGGAGAAGCATAGATGGATCATGTCTTTGGAAATCTGTTGGCATGGAATCCCCCCATAGCATGTTTTGGTGCTCAAAGCCCATGTTTTGGTCAAAGGTTTTGTAAGACTTCACGAATTACGGGTGCAAAGCGTGAAGTATAGGATGAGTCATAAGGTTGTCCACCCTAAAATATTGTAATGAAATGTTAAGTCATGTCAACCTACCCATGGTCTGCGAACCATGGGAGTGTATAAATAGAGCAAGGCTCTAAGTGTAAAGATAGGGAATTAGAGAGAAGAAAAGGAATGATTCAAGCATAGAAGAAGAGTCTAAGTGTACTGGGTCGCAGTAGTAGGAAGAGGCTTTGTAGCTGAGTGTGCAAAGGCCTAGTAGATTTCGTAGCTGAGTGCATGAACCCCTACAGCTGAGTGCGCAAGGCGGTATCTAGTTTGTAATCAGGATTGAAGAGTAGTAAAGAGAAGTTGATTCTTATTTCTATGTATTTGTTGTACATTGCCTTATTTATGTTTATATTGTTTTATTTACCATGTGCACTGATATGATTGTTGAATATGTTGTAATAACCATTAGTCTTACATAAATAAGACAAGTAATCAGATAATAACAGATTAAATAACAAGGGACTTTGGTATTATATGGGTTGCGCCCCAAGTAGGGTTGCACAGAGTAGCATCATAGGTTACGAAGGATAGCAAGTGCGCATAGTGACGGGTTAGACCACGAACCTCCATAAGCTCATCAGACATCCCCAGGGTGCAGAAACATGGTTCTAACACCCTCCCATACTGCTTCAGGTGAGACCTCAGTCCACACACCATGGACTGTTTCTGAAAGGGCTAGTAGTATAGGCATTTTCTTGGCTAAATCACCTCTAAACCTGGGTCAGGCCCATACAAGCCAACAAATGGTTCTGTTTCTAGGACTGGGATCTGCATAAAGGATGTCTGATGTCGTGGCACTAGAATCCAACATAGAAAGAAATTGAAGAGTGGTTGGACAAGAAGATTCAAGAATTCGCGACACAGGAAAATAGAACTCCACGAGTATCTAAGGAACAGTGGTTAGAACGCTACTTGTATACGGAAACCCATGAGATTTTCTTTGCATCCTTTCCTTCTATGTTGTCTGAGTGGATCACAAAGTTAGCAGACAGCCAGGGAAGGTGTAGGCTCGACAAACCAATAGTTTGGACTCTGGAATTAGTACGTAGACTAGAAGCATCAGAGGATAAGATCACATAAGTTGTTGACCATTGGCTCAACCGGATAATAGGAGGATTTATCATTGAGTCTGTGGTAGACATGACCGTCAGCTACCGCGAGGCAGAGTGACATTCTCTCAAAGGACCACGAGGTAAGTATATTAAATCTTTGAACACTTGGATTAAGATGATATTGTGTGAAAAGTGGGTTATGTAAATAAATTAATGTTTGGGACTACGCGGAGCAGGAAGATCTACAGAAGCGAAAGTAGTGAAGAATTAGAAACCAGTCCCTTAATTTCACCCTCGTGAGAGAGCAAGGAAGAGCTCGTGAAGGTTTCTCCAAGAAGCGTGGTCAGTTTGATAAGACAGTGAATTATGCGTTTACCACCTCCACCCACACCACCACCCATTTCATCCTCCTCGCCTCCATCTCCACCCACTCCACCTCTGCCACCACCACAATTTCGTATGGAAAGTTAGATCCAACTACCCGTATTCAGAGGGGTGGGGAATGAAGATCTGGTCCAATTCTGGTTCATGGTAAGAGCAGCATGGGAAGCACAAGGTGTCATAGATGATAATACTAAGAAGGCTACGCTAGTGAGCACATTGCAAGATCGTGCATTAACATGGTATATCAAGCATTCTAATGACCACCCAAATGCAGGAATCGTAGAGAATCAGGTTACGTTGAATAGGGAATTTAGGAGGCCAAATTCAGAAACACAATCAATCATTGGGTTTAAAGAGAGCACGATACTCCCGAGTGAAACCACCTGGGATCTGGATCAAAGGCTAAAGAGTACAAGTCGCGAAGCCAATATGACGTTGATGGATGGGCAACATCGTACATGGTTTGTAGCATCTCTGACACCGCACTTGAGAACAGTGCAGTCACAACAAAAACTTTCCACCCAGGCCGAAGCATTGGAAATGGAAATGAGATTACATGAGACCCCTATACAAGATCCTAGGTTGGGAGTCCAACAAATCCACGTGCAAATACAGAAACTGTGTCTGGAAATGTAGAGTTTGAAATAGGACAGGGCACCTCGGCCAAAGGTGTGTGAGGAAGTATGGTGCATAAAATGCAAAGGCCAAGGGCACAACAAAGATCATTGTCTAGTGTTCACGAACTACTTGGCAAGAGGAGGGCCATTGCTGTTGAGACCGAAGGCATAGGCAAGGCTGATCACGGCACCGACATTATGGTGTGTGATCTATCAGATAGGAGGGAAAAACACTACAGATAATTGTCATTTGTTGCAAAAGTATATGTAGACATCCCAACAATTGTTTTGTAATTTCTACAGATCAGTAAGCCATGATGAACGTACCTACAGTAGTTACAAACTAATGATGGATCAAACCCCTTCCTACCGAGTGCAAACCAAAACGTGAGCCCTTGACCCAAATACAAGGATGGCATGCATTGGATTTCAAGGGTGCGGGTGAGGATGAGGTGGAATGGGACCAGGAAGGGGTCGCGAACAACTAGTTTGTTACAATTGTGGATGGCTAGGGCACCATGCCTGTGAACCGACAAGGATATCATGTTTGTATTGTACTCATTTTGATCGTGAGGCAAAATACTACCCTTCATTGATCGAAAGGATGCACGAAAAAGGGGTACTCCAGCCCCCTCCAACTCAGAATTTACAAATTATGAGGTCTGAGCCGCGCGAAGAAAACCTGAATGTAAACATGATGCTCAGAAGTGGTATGACCATAGGAGATGATAAGGGGAAGTAGCTAGAAGAAAGTGTGTGGGTTTGCAAGACTCCTACAAAGGAACCTGAGTTTGATTTAGAACGCACGAGGTGGACATTCATGGAAGCTAAGAAGAGCTTCACAGAGGCCTCCACTTCAGGTAGTAAGGATCAACTAGAACTAGGAATGGATCCTTCAATGCTCACTACCCTTCTAGAGGCATGCATGAAATAGTTGCGTGATAGCAAGGGAGTCAAGGGACTATAGGAACTTATCACTAGGTAAGCAGGGTCAGGTGAACCATGCATGGTCCAAAAACTTGGGAAGCATGCCTTGCGCACTGGAAGGGAAATGAGGTTGACTGCACAAATTGGTGAGTACAAAATTGATCAAGTAATCCTAGATCTGGGTTTATACATGAATGTACTACCAAATTAAACATGGGAACGCATGGGAAGACCTGTGTTACAATGGTCTCCTATTCAATTACAAATGGCAAACCAATAGAAGATTTTTCCCATGAGAAGATTGCAAGGGGTAACCATAGATATTAAAGGGGCGAGCCCGCAGGCAGATTTTGAAGTGATAGAGATTGTTAATGACATTAATCCCTATCCAGTGCTACTAGGAATAGACTGGACCACCGACATGAATGGAGTCATAAATCTGAAGAAGCGCAAAATGATCTTTGAGAGAAAGTCACTATGCGTAGTAGTAACGATGGATCCAGCTGAAAGAGCATGATACACTGAACCAGTATGCGACGATGATAGTGATGACAATCTCGATTGTATTTACAAGATAACTACACAAGAGTAGGATTGGGTGAATCCGACTGTAAATGGGAGAATTTTGTGGGAGCGCGAAAGCTCCTGCACTTCGAATTCAGACAAAGAAGTAGAGTGATGGAAGAATCGGCTTCACGAAGTAAAAATGCTTAATTGCAACGCGTTACGTGACAACACAAGTAAGGGAGTTGCCGACATATGATGGACTGTCAGGGGTGGATGAATTTTTGAGAAAATTTGAAAGTGGAGTATCAGAACAGCAGTAGTTTGATGCGCTGAAGTGGGCACTGCACGCAACACCCGCATAATGGCGGGGTACACATCAAGGAAACTTTGAGCACTTGCACGAATGCAGAAGGATGATGTGCCTATGTTTTGGAAAACCCCACCTTCGAATGAAAGTTAGTTAGCAGGGGCGGAACAACTTGCGCGCCCACCTTTCTTGATGGGTACAGACATATGTTGTACAACCCACATAAGTGTGCACCATCCCTAGAATAGAGAACTGAAACAAATCGCAACCACGGGAAAGGAAATGCGTGCTACCAATTATCCATGTTGAAGCATTTGATAAGGTGTGCAGAGTACTGAACAAGGTTGACCAGGCGAAACGAACTGATTAGGACCAGCGGACGCCAACAATTCGATGGGCCTACCAAACCATGTGCAAAACCCTGAACGTGGAGATGATCACAAAGGTACAGAATGGAGTGCTAAATGTACTTACAGAAGAATATCCAAAAAGGGATCCTCACGTACTGGTTCCCGTAGTGGCGACAGTGCGTGATGGCAAGGAGGAAGAAATCACACATCTACGCGAGGACAAACATCCATCTAAGGATTTAGGAATCCATCTGGTGAGGGAACCTTAAACTCCATGAACTCGAAAAGGACTGGGTACGATTGAGGAGGAAAATCATTTTGATGGACGTTGAGATCGCAAGGCTGGAAAACAAGACTGTGCAAGCATGTCTTATCGAGAAACCAAGGATGATAGGGCCAGATATGGATGATCATACCACTACATTAGATGACTGTTACCGAGAATTTATGACTCTACTAACATGGCTGCAATCACACCTCATCAAACACAGTAACCAAGGGAGCACACTACATACAGTAGAACGCGCAGTGCCAGTTGTCACGAAGGCAATTGTGGAGTTCCCGCGGACTACATTGAAAGCTGAGTGCAAGTCTCACACAGGTGGCATGACCACCAAACTAGCCGTAGGGGGAACAATCGCAGCACTCTAGGTAGTTGAAAGAGAGCATGAGACTCTAAAAGAGTCTGTTTGGGAACTGCACGATAAGGGAGGTGCACGTAGAATCAGCATGCCCGAAGGTTCGCGCCTGCATATGGGGGGCTATGTTTCCATGCGGGTAGGCTGGGAAGTGACTGTTGGTGTCACTATTCATGATGGGATGTCTGATTTAAGGCAAAAGGGAGCGGGTGGCACACATTTAAGACGTGAATTAAGGACAAGATTTGGGACAATCTCCCACCAAGAAAGCATTAATGACTCAAAATTATGGGGAACGATCGAATTCAAATTCAAAAGGTGCTATAAAACTCCCAGTTCTAGCCACAAGACAACACTTGTTCATTTGAGATTTGAGCAATTACGTAGAGCACAGAGTGTTGAGAGGCAAGCGATATTTGAGCCCCGAAGTTCACAAACAACCACAAACAGGTCAAATAGGATGACGACTACCAGGAGAAGTGTGGGTTTGGTAGAAAGTACTGTCGATGAAGCCATGTAGAACCCCATGGTGCAAGATGTCCCCAGAGATGTTGGGGGTGTGCTGAAAATTCTGAAATCACCTTGGACACTGAGGCCCAAGAAGGATAAGCAAGCAACAAGACCAGTCCACATGTCCCGGAAAAATCCATAGTTCGGTAAAATCTCCATGGAAGAAAAGGGCAAGGCTGTCACCATTGAGACAGATGATGAGGAGGAGGACCTATAGGCTCTCATCGATGATATAGAGGTAGCTGAAGACATGGAAGAAGACATCCAGTCGGTACGCATTACAGAAAAATTGCCCGAGTATGTCCCTCCGTGGCAAGGGAAAGCTAAGATACCCAAGGATTTGGATGTCGCTAAGAGTGCACTCCAAACCCCGCTCCTTCATGATGGAATTGTGTTTGAGGGCTTGCCCCTGGGCCATGTGCCCACAACGAAGTTTGAAGATTGGGACCTTGTAGACAGTGAGAAGTTCCCACATTTAGAGACTTAGAACCTCATGAAGCAAAGCACAGAGGGGTCAATTACAACACTAGAGCCATGGAAATCATTGCGTGGTGTGGAGAAGGCTGGACTACTTCATCTACTATGGATTCCACACTTTCACCATGCGCTTATCACAATTTTCATCATCAAGTAGTTGCTTTTCCTAGTACATGATGGGTACTTATGGCTGGTGGAGCCTATTCCCATCACGGCAGATCTTATCCACAAGATTTCTCTGCTCCCTTGTAAGGGAAAGGATTTGGCGCTCACAGAGGCCATGAAGAAGAAATACAAAATGGAAAAGGAAAAGAGGGATTACGCAATAAACAAAACTAAAGATAAAGGGGTGCGCATAGCCACCCAACTCCTAGCCGAGAAGGTAATGAGAAAATGTCACGAAGATGAGGTACTAGCTCCAGTAGTTGTGCTGGGAAAACAATGTGTCAAGGGAGTCCAATTCAACTGGGTCGAGTTCCTCTACGAGAAGCTCCTAACTAACTGCAAGGAAGCCTAGGAGCAGGGCAAGACCTTCCACTACGCATAATTTCTCTTGTCTATTTTACCGGTAACAAGGGAATTGCTTGAGGATAGTCAGTTCCCTAATATTGAATAGGACATACCAGAGGCCGTAAATTACACATCATTCTAGGCTACTAAGGATGCCACACGGATCTGCAAAACAAAGATCTTCTAGGTGCTCATGGAGGTAAGCATCCAGATGTGGATCAACAAGAGGCTGCGCCTATCCCCCACAGTGTACAACAATCTACGAAGATTTGTAGACTTCAAGGTGGACATGCATAATGTGTATATCAAGGCGTGTAAGGACCCGGCTTAGAAATGGACCAAGATCCCCTTCATCGCCATTGATGATGTGATCTTTTCAATGCTAGAATCATGGCCTCCAGAGTGGCGCAGCCTGGATCTGGTGAAGATGGATAGAACAGTAGCACAAAATCATAGGGATACAACTAAGTTGTGTATCACATAGTTGGCCCAACAAAGGTGAAACAAACAGTTGACCGTAGAGGTAAGGGCTACCCACAAGGCAACAAAGGTAGCCGTAGAGCCAGAAAAGGCCACCAAAAAAGTAGCAACAGCACAGGCAACGAGCGCCACCACAACACAGGAGGAAGAGGGCTAGAACTTATCTATAGGACAGGGAGCCGAGGACACAGCAGAAGGCACAGACCCAAGCACAACATCTAGCCAGATGAAATGGCTGTGCGTCACAAAGAGATCGTGTCCACGAAAAAAGGTCAAGGCATCCAAATTAGACATCGAACCAATTACACTAACAGAAGGCGACCTCTACGGCATAGGTGACACGGTTCGCGAGGTCACCAGGGAAGTGCTCCAGGAAGCCATGTTAGAGCAATAGATTGTGTTAGGGGCCCTAAGGGTGCAGCTATAGGAACTTCAGGTGCAGCCCACATAGGAAGGAGCAGTAGTTGCCTACAGTGCTACAGGTACATCAGTAGCAGAGTAGTTGCTATGCGCAAAGATGGCCAACACCATCATGCTACCGGAAGGATTGCTAACAACGGAGAACGAGGACGACAGAGCCACGGTAAGTAGGATCAAGGTAATTAGACTTAACTTGGTTACCCTTCTGCGAGACACATTATATCAACTATAGGATGGCATCACAGCATAACTCTGCACAAGGGAGGACCGTGTGATCCAGGTATTGAGTGAGTAGAAGATCAACATCGAAAAACTCAGCCTGCATTGTGATGAGCTAGTGTCACAAAATCAGTAGATCACTCAAACAATTGATGAAGCATAACGATGAATTCCAGAATTGTCCATCGCCACGGACCTACCCATAGAGATGTGGATCCACTATCTAGAACGTGGAGTTTGAAGCACGCATGAGGAAACAACGCGAGTATAGCTTGAGCTCAAACTCCAGATTACTGAGCTGTAGTTGAAGACACAGCCTTCCACTCCTCAGGAAGTTAAGGAACAGCATGTTAGCATGATTCAAATAGGACTGGAAGAAATTAGACGGCCAGTGCAGGACTTTACCGGTATGTTGGACCAAGATTTTAACATCCTCACATCCTTGTAGGAGGACCCCCAACATACAGTGCCAGGAAATAGAGGCACACAAACTACAGGAGCAGTATGATAGTGTAAGGGGAACTGCACAGATAGTTATTCTCACCCAATGGCTGGCAAAGATGCAGCAAGCAAGGGCATTGAAGGAGCAGGTGGATGCTGTAAGACAGAAAGAGGCACTTCTCAAAGCTCTCGTCCAGCCTTGGATTGATGAGGCCTTCACCATTACAGATGAGATTGAGGGCAAGCTCACACAGATGCAGGGACTATATGTGATAAGGAAGATAGTGGATCCTCACAAAGAAGCATCAGAAGAGCGCATGCAATAGGTTTAGCAAACCGCAGAACAGTGCACCGTAGACCTCCGGGCAATATGGGACCAGTTGGAGGGGCTCCATGCCAAGATCACAGCACCAGCAGAGTGACTCGAGATGAGTCATGATGATTGTGTTGGGGGCCTATTGGACATGGAATCCCCCCATAGCATGTTTTGGGGCTCAAAGCCCAAGTTTTGGTTAAAGTTTTTGTAAGACTCCGCGAATTATGGGCGCAGAGTGCGAAGTATAGGATGAGTCATAGGGTTGTCCACCCTAAAATATTGTAATGAAATGTAAAGTCATGTCGGCCTACCCATGGTCCACAAACCATGGGAGTGTATAAATAGAGAGAGGCTCTAAGTGTAAAGATAGTGAATTAGAGAGAAGAAAAGGAATGATTCAAGCATAGAAGCAGAGTCTAAGTGTACTGGGTTGTAGTAGTAGGAAGAGGCTTTGTGGTTAAGTGTGTAGAGGACTAGTAGAGTCCACAGTTGAGTGCGCAAACCCATGCAGCTGAGTGCGCAAGGCAGTATCGAGTCTATAGTCAGATGCAGGGGTCTGCACACTTAGCGGTGAACTCTACTCTATGCCTCTACACACACAGTTGTAGAGCCTCTCTTCTACTCTAAGACTCTTCACTCTTCACTTCTAATGACCCATTAAATTCATTATTTGCTCATCATTGCCTTAGACTATATAATTCTCTCCTTTTTATACAATCCCATGGTCCATGGACTATGGGTAGATCTCCAAAACTGACACAACTTATCTAAACTAGGTGGAAAACCCTTTTATCTTTAGACATCTTCATGCTCCATGACCACAAAATGCAAAGAATTTACATTTATTTACACAAAATTTGGGCCTTCTACCCCAAAAATTGGGTGTTTAACCCAAAATTGACCCCTAGGGTACCCGTTTCCAACAGGCCCCAACACAAACATGGTGACTTGCCCTCGAGTCACTCGGCTGGTGTAGAGGTCTTGTCACGCATACCTCCTAGATCAACCTGAGCAACTTCTACCTCAACAATGCACTACGTTGCTGCCTACTTCAGCTCCTCAACCAATTGTTCTGTCACTGGCCCTGCGCTAGTAGTCTATAGTTTCTACTGAGTCTCCTGTAGACTGACCAACTTACCTTCAATGGTAGTCATGATCTCATAGGCCTCATCTAACCAAGGCTTCAATCGAGCCTTCAGCACATGTTCCTTGTGTCACACTATGTATACCTATGCCTTCGGTGCCTTGGCCTCCTACTGCTTCGTGAGCCTTTGCGTGATGACAGTAGTTCGCATTATTGTCTTAACCTCATCGTAGCATTGCTACAGTTCCCGCACTTCTATCTCCAACCTCTATACAATGGGTTCCTCTTGTAGGCTGGTGAGCACCTCGAGTGAATGCTCAAAAAGTGTCATGTAGTCCATCACTACACTTGCTACTATTGCTATTGCATCTTCCACAGTAGTCTCATGCTACTCCCTGACTTTTGGCAGAGTCGAAGGCTAGGCCTTCAACTATAACTCTGCGATCTTGAGATTCAGCTCCAACTAAACCTTGGCAAACTCTGTGCATGTGTCACACGCTCCTGCAGCAAGTTTTTGAACCTGCACATCAACTGGCTCAACCTTGGGAATGTCCAGCTCTAGAATAGCCTGCCATGCTTCATCTACAACCTTATTGAGGCATTGGTTCTTATCTATGAGATTGGTCACAAGGTTGAGATTGGAGTTATGTTTTATTGCCGTCTGAGCATTATTCACCTTTTTCTCACTTATCACCTTCAAAGCACATTGATCATGGGCCTAAAGCTTGGCAATCACACCATCCTACAAAAGATAAAGCACTTCGCTAGGAAGCGCTGCCAAATTAAGGCCCATTCCCTTAACGGTGCTAACAATGGGCCTGTCAACATCATTCATCATTGTCAATGCTCCATCTGGAAATATTATGTCTTGGGGGTCCCTAACGCACATCATCTCCATGGCTTCGGAGGTGCCAATGGCCACATGTGTGGGTGCCACACTGGTCTGCATCTATGAAGCATGGATTTGCAGCTTGCATAGACCCATCTGAATAGCATCCAACACCTGTTGTTGCTGTTGATTGAATTGTTGCAGCAATTTTGCAGTGGCATCCCACACCGTGTCCCCTATATCGTTTAGATCCCCATATATCAGGGTGATCGAATCCAAAGATGTCTTGCTCGCTTTCGACTTCTTCCATGATCCTAGCTTTTCTAGACCCCTAGTGCATTTGATGCGGAACAGAGTCGTTTCTAGGTCTGATCCTCCCTTCTCTATCAGTTCATTTGTTTCTTCCTCTCTCTCTGATGAGGGAATTTTCTCTTTGTCAGAGCCACGCTCCTTGCCTCCTGCCTATCCCCTTGCCTCCGTGTGGTAGCGCATTCTGCCTTAGCTTTAACATCAGCCTCCTTTTTTTGTTTCGCAGCTAGCTGCTCCACATTTATCTTAGCTTCTTCCTTCTTCCACTACATGGCGGTCATACTAGACCTCACAGTCAATTTTGAGACAATGTGCCATTCTGCCAGCCAGCTATCAAGGACTACTTAAGTCACATCATCCATCACTAAGTAGGGCAAGTCATTCCAATTCTGCTTGGGTCCTTTTGTTCCCTTATTGATACGTGGTGGAAATTATCCTTGAATTCCATGTACTCCTACAATTTGTCAAAGTTGGTAGGTGACAACCACGGCTTGCAGTTGATGGCCATGTGCACATGCATCTCCATCAAGGTCCAAAATATTTTTTTGTCCTTTACTCGTTGAGTAACCTTGGTCGCCCACAACAAAGCGTACTTCACGGCCTCTTGTAGGTTCGGCGCGACCAAAGGGAACTGACTATCCTCGAGTAGCTCCCATGCTACTACCACTATGGATAGCAAGAGCCATTCATAGTGAAATTTCTTGCTGAGATCCTATGCCTTACGACAGTTTGCTAGGAACTCACCGCAGAGTTAGTGCATGAAATTCAATTAAACACCTTCCACGCATTGGGCCGCCAAATCTATGACTGGTGTCAGCACTTTGTCTGTGTGACACTTCCACATGACCTTTCCTACTAAAAGTTGGGCGGTTACTTTAACCGTCGGGTCATAGATGCTTGAGATGGTGTAGCCATGGATTCTTCACTAACTTGAATTTTTCCTTCATGGCCTCTACGAGGACATGTTCCCTAGTATTTCCGCCAAACACAATGGCCATATTTTCCCCTATGTACGGCAGCCTCGTGATCCTATGGATCAGTCTATCAGTGATGTGCATTGGCTCCTCTAGCCACAAACACCCATCGTGCACCAAACATAGTAACTGCTTGATTACCACCATTGTGAAGGGTGCGTGGTTGTAATGTGGCACCCATAGCAGGTTCAACAGTCCCGCCTTATCCATGCGTCTCAGCCACATCCGCGGCTTCAATGCAGTTACTCCAATAGTTTTATGGAACACGCGATGCATGAGTTGATATGTTGCTACATGAGGAAACTGCTCTGTGTCCACTCAATATTAGTCTTCTAATTTCAAAAGGGGACACACCCCAAGTGAAGTCCTTCAAACACAATTTGGTCTGGTAAGAGGGGTGTATGTAGGGTGACCTTACTCTCGTCAATGTCTTTGGACACCTTGGTCTTTCCCTTGTGCGGAGGAACATACTCAAGCAGCTTGGTGATGGGGTCAAACCCCACAATTTCGACATCCTCCATATCCATCCCAACATCCTCATCATCCATTGTGATATCCTCAAATTCATCTTCTTCTGGCTCTAGGTTAATTGTCTTGCCCTTTTCCTATGTAGTGGGCTTAACCTTTTGGGGTGCTTCTTAGGAGATGCGCACACCGATTGCGATGGTGCGGCTTAATTTCCCTTCTTGATCTTGGGACACTCTGTGGTCGGGGTAGGCCTTGGCCTAGGTATCCATGGAGACTTTGGTACTTCCACTGGTATTTCTGTAGGCGCTCCCTCTGGGGCAGCTCCTTCTACTACCATAGCCACCTCTAGGACAGCACCTTGACGTGTTGCTACTTCCGCGTTCATAGTTTTAGTGGGTGTCGACATAATGCTACGTAATAACTCTTCATTCTCCTATGGCAATGTCTCAAACACAGAACTTGCTAGAAAAAGCTTGAAGGTTTCATGGTTCATATGCACGTGAGCGCTCAACAACTCAATTCTCATAATGCCAAGTGTTTTTCTCTCGGAAGCCACCTATAATTTAGAGGCACTTTCAAATTCAAATCCAATTGTTCCCCCCAAAACAGGATCATTAATGCTTGACTGTCCGTAGATTTTCAGAGATCTAGTCCATAAAGTCTGACTTAAATGTCACCCCCCACTGCATTTGGCCATTTTTTCATTGTCAAATCATGAATAGTGACTTTAATGGTCACTTTTCGGCTGCTCTATGTGGTCTCTCCCTTGGTAGTGCACCCCCCCGGGTACTTCCGTGCGAATTGTGACATATCTTCATTCTGTGAAACTCCCCTATCGCACAACTCTCTGACATAGCAAGTGTAGTTTATAATCTCGCGCCTCCTTTCAATTGCTTAGAGCGTTAACACTATGCTTCCCTCATATAGTCACCTAGCTGGATCACCTATGTATGGCTTTAATAGGCTGCCATTCACCTTCCCTAGGAAGGGTTCTCCATTCAATTTGACCAACTGGACTGCTCCATGATTAGTAATCTCCTTAATGACATATGGTCCTAGCCAGTGCATCCTGAATTTCCCTGGAAATTTATCAAATTTACTTTCATATAACAAGACCAAATCATTTACCTTGAAGGTGCGCAGTTTGATGTGTCGATCGTGCCATTCCTTTTCGCACTCTTTTTGAACTTGTTCATGAAATCCAGCTATAAATTGGTCCTCCTCAAGCTCTATTAGATGCACGAGCCTCTCTTCCAAGGCTCCGCAGTCCACCATTCCTATAAGTGTCACTATGCGTAGACTAGGTACAATGTATTCCATTGGCATCATAGCTTCTACGCCATACATGAGTCTGAAAGGTGTTTTCCCAATCAACTTCTTGCAACTTGTTCTGTAGGCCCACAACATCATTGGTACATGCACATCCCAGTCACTTCTTTGTGCATTGCATACCTTCATCTTTGCATTCTCCAGTATCTTATTGAATGCTTCCACTATCCCATTGGCCTACAGTTGATAAGGTGTTCTTCTGATGATACACCTGAAATTTTTTTGTCAACGCATTGATTGTTTCATTAAGAAAGTGTGTACCATGATTACTCATCAAGATATTTGGACAGCCAAATATTGTCAATGTGTATTAAAAAATAAGCTTCGTTGTTGTCACGCATGTACAATCCTTCACAGGTTGCACCTCCACCCACCTGGTAAAGTACTCAGTCGCAGTGATGATGTACCATGCACATGTCTTCTTTCTTGGAGGGTAAATTGGGCCCACAAAGTCAATCACCCATTTCTTGAATGGTTGTAATTTCATCTACGGCATCAAAGATAGTTCATCCCTCCACGATGGCCTATTAGTCCTTTGACATGCATCACGGGCCCTACAATATGCTTTTTCATCCTTATGGAGAGTAGGCCACCACAACCCAACACACATAACCTTTTGTGATGTCACTTTTCTTGCATAATGTCCTCCTGCAGCTCCTCCATGAGCCTCCACAAGAATGCTGCTTCGCTCAAAGTTAGGTACATAATGTCGTAAGATTTCATCTGACCCAATTTTGTACAAGTGTCCTGCAATGACAGAGAATTCTGTTGCATGCAATACTAACTCCTTATTTTGCTGGATAATATACCCTTCTGGGGCAATTCCTGTTGTTAAGAAAATGTATGATATCTTCAAAGTGATTGTCTACAATGTGTACCGCAAAGAGTTGTGCATCAGGCAACCCTTCCTCTAAATTAGTAGGTTCCTCACCCATTTCAATTCATGATAGATGATCAGGTCCCGCATTCAGTGATCCTGGCTTTACAATAGCTTCAAATTCTTACTCCTAGAACAACAACAACCATCTACAGAT
>APFE030106049.1:0-24816 GCA_000404065.3 Pinus taeda | reverse complement strand
CCCAACATAGGCTTATTGACCAGGTATTTCAATGTAGAATGATCCATATACATCTTAAAATTTCCACCCAAAAAATAGTGCCTGAAATTTTGGAGCATGTATACCAGGGCTAGTCCTTCACACTCTGTAGTGGAATATTTCTTCTCATCCTCAGACATATTCCTTCTCACGAATGCTATGGGATGGTCCAATTCCCCCTCACCCACCTATGTTAGCACGACCCCCAGCACAATACATGAGGCGTCCACGTGCACATGAAATTCCTTTTTCCACTCCGGGAAGACTAAGATTGGTGTGGTGACCATTTTCTCTTTCAGCACGTCCAAGATCTTCTTGCATTCATCACTCCAATAGAATGTAGCATCCTTTTCCAATAATTTCTCCATGGGCATGGTGATCTAGACATGGCTCTTGATAAACTTCCTATAATATTTGGTATTCCTTAGAGTTGCGCACAATTGTTTCACATTCCTTGGTGCCTCTAATTTTGTTATCACCACAATCTTCATGGGGTCTACCATCAATCCTGATCTGCAGACCACATGACCCAACAAGATCCCAAAAGGGACACAAAATAGAAAATTCTTCAAATTGAGTGTGATCTGATATCTCTGACATGTATCTAACATTAAGCGTAGACTTTCCACATGATGCTTGACCAATCCAAACACTGTCCAATAATCAAAGTATACCTCCAAAAACTTATGAATGAAGTCTTTGAATGTTGCAATGACTACGCGCAAAAATATTGTTGGTGCATTCCTTAGCCCAAAAGGCATTATAGTGTACTGAAAACATCCCCATTCAGTCACGAAGGTCGTCTTTCATCTATCCTCAAGCGCGCTTTTGATATGGTGGTACCCAGAGAGCCCATCAGTGAAAGAGTATGCTTTTTGGACACTTACATTATCCAGTACCTTGTTAGTGAATGGGGTTAGGAAGGGATCATGCATGTAGGCATCGTTCAGCTTTCAGAGATCCATTCATATCCTTATTTATTATTTCTATTTCTTTTCCTAAACCACTATCAGCCTTACTGAATCAGATTCTTCCACTGTTCAATAATTCCTATCGCAAGCATCTTATCTAACTAAGCGCAAACCCTTTCCTTGTACTTAGGATTAAGGTGGTAAGGTCTTTGTTTTACAGGCTTCACGTCTAGTTATCCCTTTTAAATCATAAAACTTTGTGGGGAACAAATTCTGATATTCGCGGAGGAGCTCAACGATCTTATCTACTATCGCATCATCCCAATAGTCCCCAATCTTTGCAAATTTTGGTTTTGCCTTTGTGCTAATGTTGACCTGCCTGGTTTTCAATGGCACGGTTATGTCAAGATCCTCTATCTATGGACCTTCAACCCCGCAGTGACCTTTAGTTTCTAGAATATTAATCTTTTGGGGATCCTCGTCTTCTTCTTCAGTAGTCACGTTATAACATTCCAGTGCATGGCACAGCTAGGTAGTCCAATCAAGTTGGACCAGGTCCAAAGGATCTTGCAGTATACTAAAGATCATTTACTTTAACCTCTTGTAGAGCCACATCAATATAGTCAAACCCATCCTCAAAGCTAAATTTCATTATAAATCCCTTGTGCAAGATGTCCCACTCTTCAGTGCCATGGTGAAGCTCAGTTTCCAAGTACCAATTCATTGGTATGATGCCCAAGGTATGACAAAACAAATGCACCCATTTAGGTTGGGGCTCTACTCCATAAACCTTAGTCTATTTTGCCAGGTGATCACATTGATCATCCCTTCCATCATACTTATCTTTCATCTACACTTTTGTTTACCCAAAATGTATTTTCATCATCCTCCTATAGTCGCACCAATCACCAAAACTATCCTTGTGTGTACCCCACCATCTTGAGGGCGTAGAGTGCAGTACCCAGTCCAAGGTTTGGAAGTGATGTTTCTATGGTACTTCTCTTTCAAATGCATCCAAAAATAAATCAACACCAATTAGCCCATCATAATGTGGCAGATCCCTAACCTCGAATGACACATAGCGCAATGACTTGGTCATCATATTACAACGCAGTGTTGATACTTCATGCAGCTAATTTTTCCAATGTTCTAATTCTTCATCTGAATCTAATGTACAAGATCTTTTTTGGTCCCATGAAATACATTTGTCCGCTGTCAGATTCACCCAATCCTGGTCTCACACAGTTATCTTGTAAATCTAGTCCAAATTGTCATCACTTTCATAATCTCGGACTGGTTTTGTATAGCGCAATCCCTCCACAAGATCTAACCGCACCATTACGCAAAGAAAATTATTTTCAAATATCATTTTCCTCTTCTTCAAGTTGATTACCCCATTCATGTTAGTGGTCTAATCGATTCCAGGGAGCACAAGGTAGGGATTGCTATCATCCAAAATCTCAATTACTTCAAAATCTGCCAGTGCGCTTACGCCCTTGATATCAACTGTGACCCCTTGCAACCTCCCCATTGGGATAATCTTTTGTTGATTCATCATTCTTAACTGTATCAGAGACCACTGGAGCACAGGTCTCCCCATTCTTTCCCAATTTTGTTTTGGCAAAACATTCGCGTCGAACCCTAGATCCAAGATAACTTGGTCCATCTCGTACTCCCCTATCTGCATAGTGAGTCTCATTTCATGCCCAGTCCTTGCATTATGCTTGCCAAGCTTCCTGACCATGCGCAATTCACCAGTAGCACCATCCTCACCGGTGCACCAATCGATCGGGTCCTATAGGCCCTTCACAGCCTTACTGTTACAAAGCAGCTTCATGCAGGTCTCCAATAATGTGGTAATCATGGATGGGTCCATTTCTTCAGCTATTTTCTCCTGAATTTCTGAGGTAGAGGCCTCAGCGAAGATTTTATTTGCTTCCATAAATGATTCTTTTGCACACTCCAAGTCAAACCCAGTCTCCTTTTCTAGTGCTTTGTGAACCCATTTGTCTTTTGTAGGCTGCTTGCCTTTATCCTCCCCCGTCGTAGTTCCACTTCACATCATAATGTTTACCTTAGGGTCTTCCTTGCAGGACTCTACCCTCATCATCTAGAGGTTCTGCGTCAGTTGCAGAGGCTACACCCCCTTTTCGCGAATCTTAGCTAATAATATTGGGAAATCCTCAGTCGCATGGTCAAACTGAGTATAGTAGGGGCATGAAAATCGTGTCGGATTCAAATAGTTCCTCGCATAGTTTCCTCGGCCTTTGTAATTGTAACAAATCAGCTATCCTCGGCCTCTCCCAAACCCTTCTCCACCTCGGCCTCAGTCGTGCCCCTGATACTCACCTCGCAGTTCCCTAACACTTTGGTCTAGAGGCCACGTTTTTGTCTGCACCATGTATGCAGGTGTCCTATCCATCATCAATTCGTAACTTCAACAATTTCACTTGTTATGGCCTACTAATTGACAAAAATTGCAAAAGAGTTGTTGCGGTGTCTAAACGAATTTCTGTAGCAAATGGAAATTATCAGTTGCATGTTTCCCAGACACCTAGAATATAGTGCACCATAGTACAGACCATGCACTTTGCCTTGTCGTGGCCTCCAATTGTAGAGGCATTGGTCCTCCTACTACAACATAGTTCATGAAGAGTGGACAGTGATCCTTATCATGCCCCTGACCCTTGCATTTTATGCACTAGACTTCTTCGCACACCTCCAACTAAGTTGTTATGTACTACTTTAGACTTTGAATTTCGAGATAAAGGTTTTGCAACTAAGAATGAATTTGTTGAACCCCCAGATTAGCATCCTACATTGGTGTCTCATGCAGCCTCATCAAAATTTCTATGGCTTCTGCCTGGGTCCCAATCTTTGGTTGTGATAGCGTAACCCTTAGGTGGGGTAGGAGTGAGGCCACAAACCATTCGTCTTGCTGCCCATCAATTAGGTTCATGTTGGCTTCATGGATCATACCCTTCAGTCTTTGATCCTAATCCCAGGGCATCTCCCCCTTCTTCATCATGATCTCCTTGAATCCTACAATTGATTGTGCTTGAGACTTAGGTCTAGTGAATTCTCTATTCAGCGTAGCATGGATATCTGCCAACGCAGACATTGGGTTATGAGTATTGTACATAATGTACCACGTTAGGGCGCGGTTTTTCAAAGCACTAACCAGTGTGGATTTCTTCATTTGGTCATCCATGATACCCTAGGATTCCCATACAGCCTTCGCGGTGAACCAGAACTAGTCTTGATCTTCATTCCCTGTGCCCTTGAATACAGGTAATTTTGTGGAGTTCGCCATATTGAACAGTGGTTGAGGTGGTGGTGGTTTGTGTGATGGGGTGAGCGATGGAGGAGAGGATGGAGGCAATGTAGATGCATGGGATGAGGGTGGAGGTGGTGTAGGTATTCGTGGGAACCCTTGCCTTATCAATTGACTAGTACTTAGGAGAGAAGTCTTCGGTGCTCCTTTATCATCACTCAAAGGGGGTCTGATCAGCAGGCTAGACTCGAGACATTTTCTTCCTCCATACCTAGAATTCTTTCTACTTCACATAGCTCCAAACATCAAGGTAACCGCATAACCCATTGTTCACACAAGAGCATCTTAATCCAAGTATTTAGCGATTTTAAATACTTACCTCATGGTATTTTAAAGAAGCAGTGCTCTGCTTTGCTATAACTGACAGAGGTATCGACCACGAACTCTGTCACAAATCCTCCTATGATGCGTTTGAGCCACTGGTCAACAACATGTGCAATCGTATCTTCAGAAGCTTCCAATATTCTTACTAACTCTGGTGTCCAAACAATCAAATTGTCAAGCCTCCACCTTCCTTGGTTGTCTACCAAAATCATGATCCACTTGTATAACTCAACCAAGAAAGAACAAAAGAAGATTTTTTGTATTTTTGTGTACAAGTATCTGTCCAACCATTGTTCTTTTGTCAATCACGGATTCTTGTTTTCTTGCACCACGAATTTGTTGACCTTTCTATCCAGCCAAGTTTCGATCTCTTTGTTAGTTAGATTCCAATGATACAACATCACACATCTTGTTATGCATATCCCAGTCCTAGAAATGGAACCATTTATTGGCTTGATGGGTCCTGACCCAGTTTCAAAGTTAAGTTTTCCAAACAAATACCTACACTACTGGCCCTTTCGGCATCAATCCGTAAAGCGCAGACTGAAGTCTCACCTGAAGCAGTATGGGGGGATGATGGAACCAAGTTTCCACACCCAGATACTATTATGATGTCGTTTTATGCCCTAGCTCTACCTTCATGTAGATCAATAAGCATTTTACGGCTTATCAATATACTTCTGTTAATCACCCTTAAACCTTCGCGAAGTTATATGACCGTCTTTTGCAGATTCTAAACAAGTGAATCTACAAATTACGCACCTCTCCAATCACTCCTAAGTCTGATATTACCCATATCGGCTTAAGTATCTGATAACTTTAACATGCATTAAGACATTCTTCACATAAACAGATATTATGACCTCCATTTGTATAACAATATAAAACATACATATTCACACATCAACCCATCATTAAATCATAAACCCATTATTCATCATAACGTAATCACATTTATTCATAACAAAAGTAAAAGGGACAAAACACAGATATTTCCAGAACAATCTCTTTATTAATGCTCATATCTTCTCACAGACTCAAACTACCTTGTGCACTCAGCTGCAGCGATCCGCACACTTAGCTATGAACTCTACTCTATGCCTCTACGCACACAACTGCAACCTCTCTTCTACTCTAAGTCTCTTCGCTCTTCACTTCTAATGACCCATTACATTCATTCTTCACTCATCATTTTCTTGGACTCTCTAAGACTCTCCTTTTTATAAGATCTACAAAACTGACACAACTTATCTAAACTAAGGGCGGAAAACACTTTTATCTTTAGACATATTCACTCTTCATGCCCAAAAAATTTGGATACTTTACATTTCTTTACACAAAATTTGGGCCTTCTGCCCCAAAACTTGGGTGTTTAACCCAAAATTGACCCCTAGGGGACCCGTTCCCAACAAAAAGTTCATGTCGATGAAGTACCGAAGCTAGTTGTCTTTTTGGTTGCGTAGTGCGTGAAAGGAGTCTAGTATAAATGGGCTCAATACTTATGTAAATATTTTTTGGACGACTGCAGGGAGGCTTAGGATGAGGAAAAGGTGTTTCACTATGCCTGATTGTTTTTTTTGATTGATTTAGTGGCATGGAGGATGCCTGAAGAGATCTAATTCCCTTAGTAGGACTTGGACTTGCCAGAGGCAAGGAAGTTTTCTTTTCTATGGGCTACTAAAGACACCACATGCACAATGGAGACCAAAATATTTTGAGTGTTTTTTGAGATAGAACTAAGGATGGTGATCAGCCATCATCCAAGGTTATCACCCACCTTGCACATGCAATACACTAACATCATTGGTTTCAAGGTAGATTTCCACAATTTTCACATTCACGTAAAGAAGGATGCCAGAGGCATATGGCACAATTTGCCTCACTTGGTTGCCAAGGAAGACATAGTAGGGGTTATTAGAAAATGGCCAAGCGACTAGTGTTGGTGTCCAGGTATGAAAAAATTCATCAACCCTTTTCCTACATTAATTCATCACTCCAAGTGCCTACTCTTTTCAAGGTAATGTGCAAGTTATATGCAGGGGTAAGATTACACTCTACATCAACCAAGGGTTCATGGTTAAGAAATCAAAACATCATTGTAACAATAACAGAAACATTTGCAGAACTTAAAAAGGAATTCACAACAATATATGTAATATGCAACAACAACAAAGGAATAAATGCAACAAGTAAATCAACAAACAAAAAGGAAACTCACAGGACCTGATCAGAAGAGCGGGCCTAGCTCTCTGATCAGGGTTGCATTTACTCACAATCGAAGATCGAAAAGCAAAGCGTTATATTTTATTAATCTGAAGAAAAATGTTACAATGCATCCCCTGGTATGGCTAACCCCCCACATAAGAACGATCCATATTTTATACAATACAGGGGGTGATAACATCTTCCCCCGAAACCCGGCAACTAGATGCCCATAAATATACATCGGTTCAAAACAGTACTAGTGTTGAGAGAGCAAGAACATAAATGATCCAACATGGATTGGGAATAGCTACAAGTTGGTTATGATGTTTTAGCACTATTGAACGGCTATTGTGAATCATAGAACTGTCACTATATGCTGGAAGATCAACACCTGTTCTCCGAAATCTATGGACATAACACATTTTAGTGGCTCATATAGGTAAAAATCTCGTGACTTTACTTCATTAATTAAATATTCCAAGAGATAGAGAAAGGAGGGTCACCTCATAGATTTATCACAATAGATACATGTTAATGGGTGTAAAAAGGATGAGAAGGTGAGTGGAAATGCAAGGAAAAGGTAGGTAGATTTAGCGCCCAACATCTCCCCCAAACTAACCTTCTACATGCCCTCATGCATCTCGCCACCTCCACAGGTCTGGATTGGATAGACTGTGGGCTTCATGAAGCTGAGCAAGATCATATTCATCTGCCATGTCTGTTCCTGGAACCTTATACCCTTCTGAAATAAGAACTTCCTTCCACCAATCATTTGGTACATTATATGTTGGGGTATAGTGTTCTGCCAACATCCAAATGGCATGGAACTGGAACCAGATTCCCATCCACTGGACCCCACATGTCTGGATACATGCCACGTATCTTGGCACCCTGCCTAGTGCTTGTGCAAAATTTGGTGCTCCAAACGGGTCCCTATTTCGGACAAACATGGGTGACATCATCCACCTTTTCTGGAAACTGTCAAGGGCCTCATCTTGAAATTTGACTATTTGTCTCACACAAAGATCAATGCACCAATTTTGTGTCCTGAACATCCATTCTATGTTTCCCCCAATTTCTAAAAATGTGTTGTGCTTATTGTACATAGTCACTAATCGCTCGTTCTCCCCTCTCATCATAAAATGCTTCATGGTCTACTTTGACTCAAACGTATTAGAAGTCTTCTCCCAACTTATCTGATTGATAATATAAGAGGTGAGAGCCCTTAAATGAATGTCCCCCACATATGGTACTGGATTAAACTCTTTGTCTACACGCAAAAGGTATCCATGCATATAAAACTCACACATCAAATGCTGAGTTGCCAAATCATGAGCTTTCAATATCTGAAGGAATTATACACCATCCTCGATATCGTGACTAGTTTCCTTCTTAATTCTCTGCAAACATAAGAAAAGAAATCACTCATGCAAGAACAAAGAATAGCTAGAAGAAAGAGGGAGACATGCTATTACCTCTTGTGTTAGGCTGAACATTTGTTCTTTGTCAACCTTCAATTCTATCACTTGACCCTCCAGCTACTCCACCTTGAGTTGTTGCTTTGCATGCCTCAATCGTAATATGTCTATGTGCTCCACATATTCGAAGATAGCCTTGGATGCTTGTTCTTGGGTTCTCCTTCATTCTAATATCGAGCCATGGTGGATTTCTAGGTTTGAACTTTGGCCATCAAGGAAAACTCACAGCCTTCAAACAAATAATCAATAGGGTTTGTTTGAGTGGTAACAAAGATTGTCGCCACTTCTTCCGCCTTTGTTTCTGCTTTGACCATCATGGCTTTGGGCTTCTTAGCCTGCTGCCTATATTTCTTCACTTATTTCTTTAGCTGATGCACCCATCCTCTTATCCTCCTAACCTTTATTTTTAGCCACATCACATCCCTAAATTGCAGCTAATATTTCTGCTTAATGGGCGGCTTCCATTGTTCACATAACTCTATCCATTCTTGCTTGACCACCACCTCATTTGGTACTGCAACCAGTTCAATAGGTGTGGATTACTCGAGGGATTACCCACAAGTTCAATCAACGGGGTTGCCCTGCTTAGTCCCTCTTCCTCGGAAGCAGTTGCTTCCTTCTTGACCACTATCTCGACCCATCGTGAAGCTATCTAAGTAGGTGGTGGACTTACTAGATGGGTATCCATTGGTGTTTCAGCCAATATCTCCCCTCTTGATAACCTTGTTTTAGAAACACCTGTCTCTTCCTCTCTTTTGGGTTCCTGGGAAAGGTCTCTTTGAGAGTCTACAACCAACAGACCTGTGGCAGCTAGTTCCTTAACCGACCCATCAAACTTCAAAATAAGTGGAACGGCAATGTCCTCCTCTGCGTGTTGAGGAGAGCGAGACACCCTCGCCCCTCTTAGAATGGAGAAATAAGAGGGGAATTGAAAGAAGTTTTATGCCTAGTTTATCCCAGCTACAGTTGTGATCTCGAGCTCTTTTCCTTGATCTACAATAGCTCCACTCTGGGTCGAGACTTCTTCCTATGCCATGGTTCATTTAGCCTCTAGATCCTCTTGTCCTGGTCCATCTTCCTCCATTGGCTCTACAGTCAAGGTTGGTTCTTGCAGGATAACCTCAGCCATAAAGTCGATAATTTCTTCTACCTTAGCATGCCACGGTACCTCTTCTCCCATTATGGTGTTGTCAATTCGCTCTCTTAGCTCCATAGTCGAGGTTGGTTCTTGTGGGACAACCTTGGCTATGATGCTTAAAGCTTCTTCTATATCAACCCTTTCTTGTTGCAGCCCTTCCTCTTCCATTGGTTCCATAGTTGAGGCTGATTCTTGTGTAACATCCTCGACTGTCCTTTCCACTTCAAGTTCTATGTTTTGTTCTGACTCCTCTGTCTCCATCTCCATTTCCTCTGGTTCTTATTGATCTATGTACTCATATTTTTCTACCAACCCTTCCTCCATGGCTTCCAGCTCTTCATTTCTAGTGGCTATAAAATTTGTTATTTCTTCCTCTGTAGATTCCTGGAATGTTTCCCACGGGATTTGAAACCAGGAAATTGCATGCATGAACAATAGTTGAACCAGACCATGGATAGTGATAAGTGCCACAACTTTTCGTGAAAGCCGAGTAGATTGCTCCATCAATCGGACACTTTTTAGTAGGAAGAAAGGCATGTTTAATGAAAAGGCTTCTGACCATGAAAACCAAAGGTGAACCAACACTCTGAAATGGTACTTGAATATAGTGGTATACCTCCCTTCACAGGTTATGTACCTCATTACAAAACGTGCTACATCACCCCATGGGTGTGGTAATGAATTCCAGTCATATCCTTGCCCTTTTTGGACGACATTCTCACCAGCTTGTAGAAATGCTTCGGGGAACTCTGGGAGGGAGGTTCTTCATGAAAACCATCTTTGTCCTTGCTGTGGTAGCCCGCTAGCCTCTATGATGGCTTCCTCTATGATAGGTATTTATATTCCTCGAACCCGAGAGCTCTTCTCACCTAAATTAAGTGAAAATTCACTTGTAACTACTTCATTGAACCCCTACAACCTGTCAAGGTAGACATCCCAACCTGCATTTACAAAAATCTTCCATACTTCCCTGTTGTTTCGGGCCACTATTGTATCCTCCAACTCATGGCACATAGCCAACCTACCCATCGTTGTAGGACAGAAATAGCACAGTGGATATAGTCGACATGTAGGGGAAGAGTGGTCGTAATCTGCACTACAGGGGTGATGATAACAGCACATGGCCGCGAGATACAAATATAGTGAAAGTGATGGGTGAATTCTTGGAATGCGCAATGATGGCAAGTTATGACAGTGTAATTGAATTATTACCATAATTAAATACATTGTACTGGAGAAAGAACTATTGAGTTTTTTGGCATACGAATTCAAATCCCAATGTGTCAAAAGCATAATTTGACTCCTGTACACATTGGATTTGGTAATTATGTGGTATGAATATAATTAATAATACACGGTCGTCTGCTTATGACGGGACCCCTCCCCCCAGCTTGAATGTGGTCGTTCGTGGCACATAATAATATCTTTAATGGAATATTTTAATTAAATCTGTAAGAGTCAGTGGGGCGTATCTATCAACCCACCAAGCGGTGGCGTAACAACAAAAATGGTCGATGGAGTAATAACACTGATGGAGTAACAGCAACAGCAAAGTAATAGCACCGATGGAGTAATAGCAACATCGAAGTAACAACACCGACAAAGTAACAGAAATGGAGTAACAACACCGATGGAGTAACAACAACGACGAAGTAACAGCATTGATGGAGTAACAACAATAGCAAAGTAACAACACTGGCGGAGTAACAACAACAAAGTAACAACATTGATGGAGTAATAGCAACAGCAGAGTAACAGCACCAACGGAGTAACAACAACGGCATAACAGCATCGATGGAGTAACAACACCAACAGAGTAATAGCAACGGTGGAGTAACAGCAACAGTGGAGTAACAACAACGACGGAGTAACAACAACAGCAGAGTAACAACAATGGAGTAACAACACCGTTGGAGTAACAGCAATGGCATAGTAACAACACTGACGGAGTAATAGCAACGGTAGAGTAACATCACCGACAGAGTAACAGCAACGGAGTAATAGTACCAATGGACTAACAGCGATAATGGAGTAACAGCACCGATGGAGTAACAACATGAAATTCCTTGGAAAATTTTCTTTCAACTCCTTATCATAATTCGATCATTATCCCTGCAAAAGGCAAACAAGTAAGTAGTACACACACACACACATATAAATATATATATATATTATTTTATTTTAACAGGCAAAGAAAGCATTCTTTGCACCAGCAACCATCAAACCAGAGTTATTAAAGAGATGTTTGATGAAGTCATCCTTAGAAGATGGACGATGGTATAATTTTAGATGATGTCCATTCACTAGGAAAGAAGTACGAGTTCCATCTATTGTAATTAGTCTAACTATTCCATTGTCGAATACAATGTCCACTTCATAGGGTCCCATCCAACGAGTGCAAAGCTTCCCTTTAAAATATTTGAATCGGGAGTCATAGAGCACTGCCCAATCTCCTGTATGAAACACCTTGTTCTTGATGAATTTATCATGCCACTTCATTTTCTGTTGCTGAATAGAAATAACTTTCTAGACAGCTAATAAACAGATCTCATCTAACTCTTTTAGTTGTTCCAATCGGTGTTTATGGGATTCTGATAAGTCTAATCCCACTTCCAAGGCTGTTCTGAGTGTTCTGATCTCAAATTCTAATTGGAACAAGGGGGATTTCCCATAGACTAACTCAAACAGTGAAAACCCAGTTGTACTCCTCCATGTTGTCCTATATGCCCAAAGAGCTTCCAAAAGTTTCTGAGACCAATCCCAATGATGACTCGCTACAATTGATTTCAAGATATTTTCCAATACCTTGTTTGTACTCTCTACTTGTCCATTCGCCTAAGGATGGTAGGGAGTTTTCACTCTATGTTTAACCCTATATTTCTGCATAAGCCTTCCTATCATGTGGGATGTGAACTGTGCTCCTCCATCTGAAACAATCTCCCTTGGAGTACCATATCGAGCAAAACTATTCCTTCCTCCATCATCATGTGGCATTTTATCATACTCAAAGAGACATGCACCCATTTACATATTTCAAGTACTTTTCTTAGATTTTCCAACCCCTCCTTGAATGAATCCCCGTATGGAGTGAAATCGTCCATATAAATCTCAACATTTTCATCTAATAGATCAGAGAAAATCCCCAAATTTTCCCTTTGGAATGTTGCTGAAGCATTACAGAGACCAAATGGGAGGACCCGGTATGAAAAAGTTCCCCAAGGACATGTAAAAGTGGTTTTATCCTAATCTTGAGGGGCTATCTAGATCAGGTTATACCCTATAAATCCATCTAGGAAGGAGAAGAACTTCTTCCCAGCCAGAGTACCCAAGACTTGGTTAATGAATGGTAATGGAAAATGGTCTTTCTACGTTGTCTTATTTAATTATCTGTAATCCATGCATATCTGCCATTTCCTGTTTTTCTCAGGAACCATAACTAATGGGGAAACCCATTGACTATCCGAAATGGGGTAGATAAATCCCACATCTAGTACCTATTGAAGTTCTTCCTTGACAATGTTTTTGAGAGCAGGGTTCATCCTTCTCTAAGGCTGTGTCACAAGACGATAGTCCTCTTTGATGTATATATGATGGGTGAATAAATTGGCGGGATCCCTTTCATGTCTATATAATCCCAGGAAAATTCTCCCTTGTGTTCTCGAAGAACGTCCAAGAACTATTTCGTCTGGGATTTTGATAGATCTAGATTGATATTCAGGGTCTTCCTTGGTTGTATTTCCACTGAAACGTCATGGGACGTAGTTGTAAGTAGCTCATCGAATCCATCGGTTGTTTTGATACTCTCTTACATTTCATAGCTCAAGACGAACTCTAGAATTTTTTGATTTGAATCTGAAACAGAATAGTGATCACTAATAAAGGTAGTAATTGCATCGTCATCTGTTTCTATTTTCAGCTGAAGGGCCTATCCAATACTATGGATTTGCCTTAGTTCCTCATTTTCAGGTTTGGATTCTGCCTTTGGTAAAGGTTTCTTGTGGCCTGATGGTTTTGCTGATGGACTAGGTTCTGCGGGAGGATATAACGTTAAATTTTTAGTAATCTATCCATTCGAGATAACCATATTTCCAGATCGACACCCAATATAAGCATTTATCATTTCAAGCCATGGTCTTCCCAAAATTAGGGGATGGCCACCAGCTGGGGATTATGTTTGCAGCACTAGGAAATCCATAGGGTAGTGCCATGAATCAACTGAGATTGTAATATCTTCTAACTTCCCTACCAATTTAACCATGGATCGATCTGCCAGCTCTAACACAATAAGTGTAGGTTTCAAGTTCCAAAGACCAATGCCTGCATAGTCTCAGCGGTAATGACATTTATGGAAGTGCCCAAATCTACCAGCATATTTGGAATTTCTATTCCATTGATTTTCACGTTGAAAATTGGGTTCCCTAGATTCCCATATTTCACAGGCATGATTTTCCCCATCATAAAATCAGATAGCTTTCCCACCACATGAATGGCGAGTGGGTCCCTTGATTTCTTTTTAGGCTTCTTAGCACAATATTCTCTATGAGTTTTTGCATATATAGGTACGTCCCTCATAGCTTGCAGCAGGGGAATCTTAACAAACAAATTTTGCAACTCCTTTAACAAATCGAACTTAGCTTGAGGGATCTGTTTACTCAAAGTCAACCTTTTTGGATAGGGCGGTTTAGCTTGGTGTTTTTGAGTAACTAGTGGCTGAGGAGGTGTATAATTTTTTCTCACATGGTTTGATTCCTCTTCAACCATCCCTGGTTCCTTTATCTCATTGCCAACTTGTTCAGTGATATCAAGTGAGGGTTGAGCATCTACTACCCACCCAGATCTTAAATTCATCCTATACAATTCTGTGGTGGAGATGTTGTATGAAGGTAGGTTGAGGGTGTCAGCTTGCTGAGCCCCTTTATTGTTAGGATTTGGAGTGGGTTGGATGGGAAGTTGAAGACGAACAGGCTGATTACCAGAGGGTACATTAGATGGGAAGTTGAAGACGAATAGGTTGATTACCAAAGGGAACAGGTTGATTTTATGTAGGTAAAGTTCCCTCTGCGGATAGAGGCAACCCCTCTAGCCCTAGATTGGGTCTAGTCACAGCAAGACAAAACAACAGTTAAATCCTTAAATAGTCATAGTTGAAAGAACGTACCTTATGCCGACGTTGGATGGAGTCTTCGTTGCACTGCTTCAACTATAGTTTCCTTCTCTTTGATGAGCAATTCACCTGAAACAACACAAGAAAACAATAGAACACATAATAGAGCACAACAATGAACTATTCACTTATAGATTCAAGGAGCCATAAGCTATCAAATATATTTCACACATGATATAGGAATTCACCATTGATTGTATTAATATGAGCAAAAGTAAAGCTTACAACCATGCCTTGACATCACAAGCTTCCTCAAAGGGTCCAGTCAGTCTATTTCCGTAAGTATTCACTCTCAAAGGTCTCCCAGGAGGTTGATGCCTCTCTCTCTCACTCAAAGCACTAGTATTAGGCTAAGGCAATCTTCCTTCTTATAAAATCATTTTACACTAACACTCCACAACCAATTGCTACGGTATCAGCAATCCACACTGTAAAATATCAATCCAACACCAAGAACTTACTAATTTGCTCACACCCAAAAACTAGTTGATCATAGCAATGGGAAATGCTTTTATAAGACGGGAGCCTCCATAAATGAGGGAGAGGGAGCTTATCTTCAAGGGAGGTTTCTCAAAAGGTGGAACCACCATCTCAAATGAGGAAAGGCGAACTTCCTTGACCGAAGAACTAGTTCCAAAACCACCCAAAAGAATTATGTTTGAATTAATTCGCCATTTCTAGGTCGTCATGAGTCAAACACTAAGACTCAAATATGACATTGTGAAGCCCCAGTGTATTCAGAGCTATCATCACAAGAAATACACTGATGACTTGCAACGATCTCTGAAATCCAACCATTGTAGAGAACACATGTGCCCTTGTGATGGTGTCATGAAGTTCTAGTCCACTCCAGGCTACAGTCGCAGGAAGAATGAGGTTGTCTTGTGATGATCTTGAAACATGGGTAAAAAGGATCAATCTTTAGGATTAAAGAGCATTGTTAATATTCTTGAATGGTTTGGAAGATGTGGACACATTTATTTGAGGTATGACACAGAGAAGATGTCATTCACAGATCGACTTTACCTGGGATCAGGGGATACAAGGTGAATGACAAATTACTCTGTAACAGATGCCCCCTAAAGCATGAAGGCTGAGAGAGTGGGATGGGTGAAATTATTTATGAAACCATAACTAAACTGGAACACCATCGCGGAGAACCTGCAAATGCAAGTACAACAATATCTTTGATAGTGAAAGAAATACATGTAGTCTAGGTATGGGCGTAGCCATCCAAAAGACAAATAGAATTGGTTTGCAGTATGGACGCAGCCACCCAGTCGATCCAACTTATTCAAGCATAGTTTTTCCTTTCAAGCTTGTATACAAGTTTCATGTTTTATACAAGCTTGAAAGGAAAAACTATGCTTGAATAAGTTCGCATGCCCCCAGCATAATGACTTAAATCGAGGTACATGCCCCCCAAGCTTCATTGCATTCAACGAGGTGGATGTAATTAAGGTTCACTTCCGAGATCTAGGAAATACTCGGCTGGGATTTTACGAGAGCTCAATCAAAGACTCGATTGGGAAAAGGGAGTTGTTTCATTTTTTAACGAGGTTGACATAGTGAAAGAACTATCCTCAAGACATTTCTTTCATTTTTTAACAAGGTTGACACAAGATTAAGAACTCTCCTCAAGACATTTGTTTCATTTTTTAACAAGGTTGACACAATATCAAAACTCTCCTCAAGACATTTGTTTCATTTTTTTAATGATGTTGACACAATATCATGAAAACTATCCTTGGGACTCCTTGTTTCATTGTTTTAATGAGGTTGGCACAAGGTCACGAAAACTATCCTCAGGACTCCTTACTCATGGACCAAATAAGGACATGGCTCCCAAGAGGTCTTCACTAGTCAAAAGAATAATTCTTGGGGAGGAATACATGTCATCAAGTATCAACAACAGATTGGGTCCCAATTCCCCTAGTACATGATGTACTAGATCATCGATGTGATCATCCATGGAGGCGGAACAGGTAGCCACATAATTGACCTGTGGCAGGGAAGGTGTCGCTGGCAAATAAGAGCCGACAGAAGATGATGGTGATGAAGGAGGTACCTAGTGACTAAAGAATGACAATTGATCTATATTCATAATTATTTCGTCATGTGGAAAACAAACCACACAGAAAAGTGAAGAAACAATAGCTCCCATGACATAAATATAGACACGGCCAAGGAGGAGATTGAAATCCAAAGCATCATGGACGACCATCATGTATATATAGATAGTTTTACCTCCCAAAGTAATAGGGAACTTCAAAAGGATCCCTAAGCTTAGACAGGTTCCCCTGTCGAAAGTCGACAGATGCTGCTTGACATGCACAAGCTATGGGGATCCCAAAGCTTTCCAAGTAGTAGAAGGTAGGAGACTAACAGATGCACCTTCATCCAAGAGAGTGCCATGTACTGCCATATTACAGGCACATACTGTGATCTAGAAATGCACGTAAGATGGAAGGAGGAAAGTAGTCAAGTGACTCCAATCAAAGGAAACGACAGAACTACTTGGTGGGGGTATTGTATGATTACCCCCATGCTCTGCAGGAACCAAATAAGGACTCTCTTGATCAGCTGGGACAAGAGGGTCACGATTTGATTCAAGAGAATTGGAAAATACGAGAAGAACATGAGTAGTGTAATCATTATGCTCTTCTGGAGCAGAATGGACAGTTGTTGGCAAGACCAGGCTAACACTCTCTTTGACCAATGGTGGGTTGGGAACAGACATAACACAATCAGGCTCCAGAAGAGGAGGGTGGGAAAGAGACAAATCCAAGTCAATCTCTACACCATGCCAGGGAGGATCAAAAGAAAGCTTCTGATAACCAACAAGAAGTTGGGGTTGAGGAACTGCCAAGTTTTCCAAAATTTTGGAAGCTTTATCCATGAGAAGACAAAGATGAAGGAGATTCTCACCCTCACATAACCTACAGGGAAATTTAATCTTCCTTTCTTATTACCATTGTTGGCCAAGAGCATAGCATCGACATGATCACGAGAGGTCGATGAGGATGGTCGATCCGAAAGCGGAGACCACACCTCCAAGACACTGGGAATACTAAGGCAGTCTCAGAGGAAATGGTCAGCCTTGCACAGCTTGTAAGGAAACTTGACCTTCCGACGAGGACCATAAGGTTGTTTCACTGGAGGTGCACTCAGAGCAATAGTTTCATGGTTGGCCTCTCACTTATCTAACTTCTTGTTTTTTGTCTTCCGCTTTCCTTGTAGCCTCCTGGTTACTGGATTTAGAACTTTCACCAGGTGAAGTAGAAGAGGAGGGTGAATAAATAGGTGAAGAAGGTGAAGGGTCAACTCGGGAATCATCGTGACATGATTCAAATGAAGGAGACAGTGGAACGGGAGTCAGGATGCTCGGGACCACCGAGGTTGAAAACAACCAAACAAGTAGACTAATGGTTAATCCGGGCAGGGACAACATTGCCATGTAAGGAGCACCAATATTTCCAAAAGAAGGAAAAGGACCATGATTCCCATTCGGGGGGAGACCTTGACTAGTAGACTTTGGAAATGTTGTCATTGGAATCAACCTTAAAAGGAAGACTGAGCTTAATTTTACGACACTAAAACCAAACTACATCCTTTCATATTTTAAGAGTCGAGAAAAGGATGAAAGGTGACTCTATCACTTTTGAACTTTAATTAGCCTAAAAGGACAAGTGCTCAGATGATCCTTTTGCTTCTAAGGAGTCAAAAAGGAATGAAAGTGACTACTTTGGAGTACTACACAAGAGGCTTACCAGACAAATCGAAAAACTGCATATACACCTTGGTGATCAAATGAAAGAGAAATGACCAAGGACTTTTCATATGGCAGTCAATCTTCTCGAATGTTGTGTTCGGTGCGTTACAATTCATAAGGCAGTAGACTCATATTCCTATGGATAATAGGATGATAACCTAGTGGGGTCTCCCAATATATACTTGACAGTACGGGGAGCACAAATCCGTACTAGTACCTATTGAATCACAGAAGGAGGAATCACCCAACCTTAGTGAAAACAATAGGAACTAGGTTTAATGACGCTGGAACACATCTCTAGCCTAGACCTCTAGATATGTGAACGTTAGGTTCCAATGCATTTTTAAGTTCATTCAATAGATTTTAACAATTAATCTTGATTTAAGTCTCCGTTTCAAGGCCCAACTGAATATATTTCAACAATTTCTAGGATGCAGCTACAATGAGTAAATGACCATTCCTTTCGATGAACAACTACCTAAATGAGGGTAAGGAGTTCATTTCCAAGCGAACGCAAACCATAACAAGCAAATGCAAGAGAAGCAGCACATGCAAGCAATCCAATCACTAGGAAACACAATGCATCAATGCACTTATCTCGCAACTACTAATGAAAGACTTGAACTTTACTTTCTAATTTCTCAATCATGAAAAATTCACTAATGCAAATTTGCTTTCACTTTCGTATGTTCTACGAATGCAATATTTTTTATTTTTTGGGATTTAATGAGAAACATTCAATTGCAAGCCTGACTGATCAAAACAAATGTAATCTATTTTTGATAGTGCAGAAATCAAATCAACATGAGAAATTGGTTCGATAACCAAATGCTATAGACCAATCAGAAAGAAGACAAGCAATATAACAGCTTCAAACAAACCAATCAGGTGGTTGTGGGCGTAGCTCCGAATCTTGGTGAGACAAGAAACCTAAAACAAGTGACTTCTTGAAGAAATCTTAAAACGATTTAGGTCACATAGCTTGGAAACTCAAAATACAGACAAATGAAACCAAGAAGAAAGTGCCTTAACAAACACAATCAAAAAAAGCTTGATAAGACATAAGAGACAGTAGGGTACAAGCAACATTGGCTCGTTCAGGAGGCAAGGCTATGAAAAACAACCTTACAAGAATCATCACAGGGGTTAAACTAGCAACCTGAGGCAAAAGCCAAATTATTGCAGGCACAACGCTAGCAACTGAGTGGCGTCATTGCAAGAGTACACCTATCTTCAACGACAGTCTGATTTCAGGAATTTTCGCAGCTATATGACGGATATCCGCAATGTAAATATTGATCAAAGAGGACAAGTGTGACTCATCGCAGTTGTTGAGAACTAAACAGCGAAGATCTCAATTAAGAGGCAAAACAAAGCAAAAACACCTGAAAGACACTAGACTTATCTCTCAAATAGTGAGAGGGACTGCCAGATTTACTCAACTAACACAAAACACTAATGGCTCAGTCCCAAAACAAAGAGACACTAAGTAATTCAATCAAAAACAAATCAAGAGCAAAATAGGAGACATGACATAAAGGACTCCCCAGCGGAGTCGCCAACTTGTGTTGTAGGTAAAGTTCCCTCTATAGACAGAGGAAACCCCTTGTTTAGTCAATTTAGTATGTCCTAAATTGCTATTTAAAATGTCAATCCGGGAGTGATAAACTAATTAAGTGAAGTGCACTGTATGTGCAAGATAACCTTTTCCTTAGTCTTTTGTCGTTTTTGAGTTTTTAGTTTGTTTTTGGGTTTATCTTCTGTGGATTCCCTAGTGTGAGATGGCGAAATTGAAAATTAAGTGTGAATGGTAATGATGATTTTTACAATGATTTTCCAACCTTAAAAGTTCAAAAAGAAATTTTCTAAACTGACTGTAATGAAATCAATTCTCAAAAAGAAGTAAATGCGTCAAAACAATGAACTAGTGACAATGGCCCAGTATCCTTACTGTTGTGTGAAAAAGAAAATAAAACCTGAACTTAAAGCAACTCAAAGACTGAAAGTAAAAAAACTAAATCACACTACTTCAACCTATATTCTGACCCTTCATCTTTCGACTTAGTCCGGCTATAGGAAGTGATCATAAACAAGCTGAGTATTATGATATCTAAATTGCAGGAAATTAAATTGCATAAAAGGAAACTAATATTTAACTACTCATTCATATTTCAACTCTTGAAAATGGCATAAGTAATTCAATCTCTAACTTGCAGGAAAGCAAACTAGATCACACTACTTCAAGTAATATTCTGATTCCTTACTAATCGAGTCGCTTGGCTATAGAAAGGAAATCATAAACAAGTAAGTAATATGATGTCTAAATGGCAGAAAAGTAATCAAGCAAAACAAAACTTGAAAGAAGTGACAATGCTGGAATTAAACTTAATGAATAAAAATCAGCAGAAGGGACAAGATGATCTCATGTCAGTAGCTATCAAAAACATGTAAATGTGCCTGGGCTTCCTACAAAAACTTGTAAAGGAAACACTGATCAACTTAGCAGTTATGAAGAGAACATGAAATATGGATAGTGATGAAAATTATAACAACATAAAATATGTACAAGTAATGACTACAAAAAGCAGTAAACAAAAGCAAGTAAGAAACTATACAAGCTTTGGTGTACAGGGGCCCTCTGTCACCTCATCCAACCAACTACTTATTCACAAATTGGATTCAGGAACGTTGTCTTCTCATGTATTGAATTGCAGAAATAAAGTAAAGGAAAATACAGCACAGTGGGATGAAACAACAGTCAAAATTACAACTTACAAACTCACTGTTCAGTGTATATCAATGTGTTATTTATAAGTGCAAATGCTAATAACTAATTCCTAGATTTGTGCTGCCAAGAGACACGTAAATCTCCATGGACTGAGATTTAGCGTGATGGTCATTACAGCAGTTGAGTTCATGGAGTGGTGGCTGCTTGATTCGGTTCGCAGGCTGGTCGACAGTTGTGCCAGTACCTCCAAGAATGAAGGATCGTGCCACGCAATCCTTCACGTGTGCCAAAATAGAGCCGTGCCACCGCAAAATTCCTCATTTGGCCCTTCCTTTGACCGTCGTTGACCATGACTGCTTATGAGCGATTTGGCTGATCTGAGAAGACACACTCCATGTACACGTCACCTGCATCCTGCCCATGTGGCTGGTTTCTCCATTGGACACATGTAGCATAGCTTTTGACAAAATGGTTGCGGAAACTCAGGCTGGCTGCGGAAAGTGACAAGTTTCCACAGTTGTTGAACAAAAAATCTAAACCAAACAACAGTCAGAAACATAGTTAGGAAACCATTTCATAAGCTCTTTCTAGCCTAATATGCAATGATTTGATAGCTGGGTGGGTGAAGTAAATGGAAAAAGAAGGCTGAAAGGGTATATAGGGAAGTGCAGGTTTGGGACTCAGCATACCCCCACTGTGAAGGTGTTGCATGTCCTCATGCAACCAAAATTTAGACATTCCCCTCTAGTCCATTTGTTCTGATGCTTCTGCTAGGACATCTAGCCCTATTTTATTCTTCTTTGGTGCCACCACCATCCTTGGTTTCCTTATTAGACATCTAAATTTGAGATTAATTAAGGCTCTGCTCAACTTTTTGCACTTTTTCTTCAGTTTCTTGTTTTTCTTTTGCCATAGTCCTAAATGAAGCATGGTGTTATCATGAATAATTTTATCTACTTTGCTCAGTTCCTTGAGTGTTTCATTTTCCTACTTGATATGCCTGCTTAGGACTTCTAATTCAAACACTTCTTGTTTTAAGGACTGAGCTTATGCATCTAATGGCAGAGTGGTACTCGGACCTGCAGCTAATTTTTCCAATGAATCCAAGTAGTCATATACCTTCTGTTGATTGGGATCTATTTCAGGTGTCTTTCTTGGACTGAGCTCAAAATATGGTGGAGGAGGAGGAGGAATGCTCTCTAGCTCTGGCCGAAAAGGGCTTTCATTATGTAGGGGACTAGTTTCAATACTTGGTTGAGGACTAGGTGAAGTACGGCGAGCTGGAGTTTTCTTTGGTGTTTCTCCACCCAAGTCAATGAAGTGGGGCCGTTTTATTTGTGTTTTATTCCACTTCCCTCTTAACCTGTGGCTTCTCCTCAAGACTGGTGGACTAGTACTCTTTTCTCGTATACTATGTTTCCCTTTTTCCTTTTTCTTTGCTATAGCAGCCTGAAGATGTACTAATCTTTCTGACAATGGTTGGTAATCCTCCTCTATGGATGGCTCAGGTGATTGGTAGACTTCTTGGATGGTCCTTTTACCTTTATCTTTCCTCTATTTCTTGTCTTTAATTCTATTTTCCTCTTCTTGTTGACCAACTTCTTGAGTTTTTGTAGTAGGGGAGTCTTGGATTTGAGTGCTTTTTTCTCTCCTCCTACTTTTCCTTGGTGCCTTTGGTGTATTACTTTCAGAGACCTCAGCTGGCTCTTGGAAGTAGTTTCTTATCAAGAATTTTTCCCAGGTATGTTTGTTTTTCTTTAGTTGGTCCTCAATGAGAATTTTTACAAGTCCATGATGGTATAGATGAGGTTCTATATTGCCTATGTGTTTTTGGACTGTAATACTCATTTTTTTCAAACTTAACAGCAAGAAATAAGGTAAATTAAGAGTCTAATTCTCTAAGAAATTCATCAGAAGTCTAGCATGGTACATGTACATCGAACGAAAGCAGCCCTCACAAGTGACAAATTTTTGGATAACTAATAGCAGACTAGCCCATTCTTCCTTCAGTGCATGAACAGGTATTCCTTTAGTAAACACAGTGGTGTCCATACCTGGGTTTCTTAGCATAATCCTCCATGCCTGTTCATCCACGCTTTTTTTTTGAACCATCGTTCACCTTCTTGAGGTAAGCCTATGGCAGTTGCTACTATTGTCTCGATCACCGTGAGCTTCAAGTCTCCAATCTCCACCATTTGACCATCGAAAGACCGTGCAAAAGCCTTGGTTAGCTCTTTGTTATAGCCTTTGAACTTGTGGATGAAGCGTAACCATTTGGCTTTCCTCAACAATTCCTTTGCTTGGGGGTAACCTTCTAAATATTTCGGTCCTTCTAGCTCTGCCCTTAGTAATTTTCCCATTCCTCTCTCTATTTTGAATTTCAACCGAGGATACAATTGCGCAAAGGATTTAGTAGAGGGAAAGTAGCTCGGTTGCAGGGTTTGCTGTAAAATGCAATGGCTGCAATTGGTAGCAGGTAACGGGAATGCCTCAAATTACAGGCGAAACAGAGGGTAGACAAGCACAAATAACTTCACAATTTGAAATGCGTGTATATGAAAGGGAAACTTTTAATGAAATGGTAAGTGAGTAGAGTGGAGACGAGATTTGAATTAACGGCTGCGTACGGGAGATTACACGTTTTGATAGATGGCTGCAGAAAATGTGGTGGAGAGGAGCTGTAAAGGGATTGGTCACATCTCATGAGCGTAGGTGGCAAATGAAAGTACAGTCAACTTGAGTTTAAACCCGAAAAATCCATCATGAGACCATTAAGAAATAAATGTATGGTGTGCGGAGTAATATCGTGGGATAGGAGTGGACAATGGAGCTATCATATTGAATCATTGCACATAGTAGAACTTTTCATGGTTTGATAACTATGCATAATCATGACTTTAATTGTTATTTGATAAAAAAAATTGCTCATACATTTGGAAACTTTGTCATTTCATGCCCATATCCTTTATCCATTGTTCTTTCTTGATGTCTTGGAGATGCTCCATGTCTTCATGGCAATTTCTCAATTACACCTGCATTTTCATGGTTTTTGCACTAACATTTTGATTGTGAATTTTGCAAAACAGAGTGATGGTAGCTGCGGAAATCGTTTCTGGCTGTGGAAATGGTCTCCAGTTGCGGAAACTAGGACATCACCCACTTAGCTGAACAAAGGCAGTTAGAAAAGAACTAACTGAGTGAAAGTAGTCCTGAAAGGAGCTTTTATTAATGAAATGAAAATGACATGAATGGAATGGAGTGAATGAGATGGAGATGGAGTGAAATGGAAAATGAGATGGAGTGAAGTGAATGAGATGGGGATGGAGTGAAATGGCAAATGAGGTGGAGTGAAGATGGAAAAAAAAAGGAGAGGAGAGAGATTTTTTTTTTCGAAAATATAGAGTGTCAGGTGCCCCTGATTTTCACTCTGTATTTTCTGTATAAGACTGCCAATCTATGATTGGTTTTCAGGCTTATACAATTTTTTCATTTTTTTTCGCTTTTCTTTTTTTTTAACTGAAAGAAACAAAGGCTAGGCTGGTGGGGAAGAAGGATTCTTCTCCACCAGCCTTATTGCAGAATTCTCTTGGAACATATTGGCAAATTCCTCTTTTGAGAGTGGCTTATGATAAATTTTCAATCGATGGCCATTCACAATAAGAGGAGTTTGAAATTCATCAATGGTCTTGATTCTTACTGCTCCATTGTTAAAGACTTTGTCAATTTCATATGGCCCAAGCCAAT
>APFE030106046.1:0-13198 GCA_000404065.3 Pinus taeda | reverse complement strand
CCTTTTTTTCCCCTAGATTCGTGATGATGTTGAAATCTCCCCCGCTGATCCGTAGAGGGTACTGTCTGTTAGAGTTAAGAGCTGTTAGAGCATCCAACACTTCTAATTTTTGATGTAAATCTTGCGGGAAGTAGGTGTTGGTGAGAAGACCGTGCAGATCTGTCCCTATGAGATGAAATGAAGCTTGGATGAAACAATGTGTGGCATGAAACTTGAAGCATACGGATCTGCGGATTCCAGACTATTGCTAGTCCACCGGAGGCCCCTACCGCATCCACTGAGATTGAGCGACTGTCGTTCCATGCTTTTTTGAGGATCCTTTCAAGGGACGCATTATTACTTTTTGTTTCTTGTAGAAAAATGATGGCTGGTTTCTCTAACTGAATCATGTTTTTTAACATTCTGTGTTTTGAGGGGCTATTGAGCCCACGCATATTCCAGGAGATAAGCTTCATGAGGAACAGTGGGGTTGGGGCTTGTAGAACTTCATCAGCTTGGGGAATCTCCCTGATTCCATTAAGATTTCTCCTATAATGATGGTTCTTTGCAGATCAGTTTTGCACCCTCTTTTCTTTGTTTCTTTTAGGATTTTCTTTCCATCCCATGGACTTCTTGCTTGTATGCCTAGACATTTATTATGTTGAGCCTTGATGAGAACACCTTCCAATCGATCTATTTCCCATGGAGGTATTGAGTTGTACTCTTTCTGCTTGCATGCTATTTCAAGTTTGAGAATATCCAGTCCTTCCAGACTCACAGTCTCTGGGTCTTCCTCCATTGTTATAGGGATGTTCTGGTGATCCTCTGGGACCCCATCTTGTAAACTGAGTGTTAAATCTACATCAAGATCCATTGCTGATGGTTGCATGTCAGCTTCTGAAGCTGGCATTTTCGATTCCGAGGAGAGAGGGAGCCTGGAGGGCGTGGAGGAGGATGGAGCCAAGGTATTTTTGAGATGCTGGGAGGAAGATGGGTGAGATGGGGAAGCCTGAGAGTCATTCGGATGCTTATCTGAGGGATCTTGAGGGGTAAGAATTTGAAATCTGTTTTTGGTTTTAGCCTTTTTGGGACTAGACGGTGCAGCAGAATGTTTTTTGGCATGCCTACGGCGATTGGGCACCTTGGTGAAGCCTTCAGAATCTTTGTTAGCCTCGTTATCAGGAGATTTGATTTGAATGTTCAGGGGACAGTCCCTAAAAAGATGGCCATGTTCATGGCATTTGCGGCATCAAAAAGGGATGTGCTCATAGTTTAATGGTTGAATCCACTCAAAATCATCATGGAAGAGACTTACCGAGTCTGCAAGGGCTTTTGTTAGATGCATCTGGACGCAGATCCTGGCATAGGAAGTGTATCTTCGATTTTTGGTTTCCTCTGCAACTTTGATGAAGGTGTCGATGCTATTGCCAATGTCCTTTAATGTTTCTTCTTTCCAGTACTCTGCAGGTAAGGAATACATGCATATCCAGACTGGAGCATGAATGAGATCCTCTGTATCTGGATTGAACCTGGGTTTCCAGTCACGAAGGAAAAGACCTGAGGAGTTGAAGAAGTACGATCCTCCCTCAAATATGCGGGATTTGCCCTCCAGGTAGTAAAATATTGCAGTGAAGAAGCCTTTGGGGCCTAGTAGCAGGGAGACTTGTACTTTGGGCTTCCATTTTGAGGCTATCCACCCGTGTAGGGCTTTTTCAGTTGGCCAAAAGCCAAGAAATTTTCCAATGAGTGCGTGGTCCTTCATGTATTGTATTTCTCCATTGATTCGATGACTGGGGAGCTCAACTTTGATTCGTTCTATGGCTTTTGGAATGCAGGTAGCCGAAGTCGCCTTTGGTTGTGACGCCGGATGTACTGGATTCGCCCCCGGTTCGTTTACCTCCTTTTCACGTGTTACTGTATGCTCCACTGCTGTGTCAGTCTGAACTGAGCTCTGATCTTGTCCGGAGGAGTCGCCTGGAGGAAACAGGGGTGCAGAGGATGCGAAAAAGTCCGACGAACGGGAATCTGGAGGAGGGGGGGGAAAAGATCCCGCCCCTCCCACCAGGGAGGCCATGATGAATGGATTACCAGATGCCCGAAGACCGGACTGCCGGCGGCGCAGAGAAGGGAAGCGTTCTCGTAGGTGCAGGAGGCGCAGGTCTGTGCATTTGCTACAGAGAGCAGAGCGCAGAGCCTAGGGTTCGTTAGTCGCTGTAAAATCGATCTTCAATTTAATTTATATGTTCAAACTCTTATCATGTTATGTTATATAAAAAAGTTATTATTAAATGAAAAACTAATATAAATAATTTAAACTTTATAATAATAATACTTAAAACATGATTTAAACACCCAATATCTTAGTACAAATAATGTTGAGATGATTATTGCTATTACTGGAATGTGATTATTCATTACATTATAGTTTTTGGCTTATGGGGATAAACAAACTTTATGCACAAATGCAAAGTGCTAGTTCTTATGGAAACCTCAAGTGTCACACTATGGCTAGCATTCAAATTGGCTGCCATTATTGGTCAACAATGAGTGTTCCCTATATATATGTGCTTTAGCTTACATATTATGAAACTTGGACACTATTTTCTCTAAGTTAAGCGACTTAGATTATGTATGGTAGTGTACCACCTTAACAAATATAAATATTGGTACCATCTTGTTAAGTGTATAAATGGTTTGATGTTTTATGACTTTTTGTTTTTTATTCATGAATTACAATTTGGATTAAATAAGGTGATTCATGAATAAACCAATATCATATAATGTGGATTTACAATTGAGGGGTGGGTAGGTTAGGGGGGTTGAGGTGGGGCTGTATGTAAATAGTCACATAGTTATTCAATATATTAGATGATATTAAGAAACTAACAGGGGATGTGTAACCACCCCTCCCACGATTACCCACTTTTATGGGCTCTCAAAGGTAAACATGAGCTGAGTGTCACTATGATATGAATTGACTTTCAAGTTCCATTTAAGCAAGTAGGACCTACAAACTAAAGACTTATTGACATTCCTCAGGGACTACAGACCACTCATGAACTAAAAAACCACCCTAGGTGACCAATCCTTGAGTTGGAGCTCTTTTTTACTACATTAATTCCATAGCCACACCCATAAAATTGCATGCATGTGGTTATGAGGCTCCAACCACATGCTTAAACATGCCTCCATGCTGTTATTACCTTAGATCCTTAGTTTTGTGCTAGCAGTTGCGAGATCTATGCCACTTTTTCAAGCTAGCCTCCAGACCATTATCCAGAACTACTTGTAACTTTCCAAAATCATAGCAATGATGATAACAATGATAAACAATGCAAACTTGAGCAAGTTCTTGACCTAGACATGCCCAATGCATACTATACATTTCGTTGAACATATGGTAAACATGAAAGCTACAAGTCATGAATGCATATCTGATCATAAGGTATGGATTTCATTTGAGAATGACCAAGAAAACTCAATTCCCTCTCAATCCATCTGCATCAACACTTGTTAGCCCATGCATTCATCATCCATTCATTAACTTATCAAAGCATAACAAGAGCCACAACTAGAGCACATCATAGAACTATGCAAATAACCAACATGTAACCAAAATAGGAACCATGACAAATCTGCCATAAAATCAACATAATAAAAAGTACATGTGCTCATTAATCACATAGAGAAAATAACTCATCGTTACATATGCACAAGCCAACCAAGTCAGGACATCCATGTACCACCCGACCATAGATTAGGTTGAATCAAATCTTTCTTTTAGCCAATCACCCTTCTGCTATATTCCAAGCACGAATGTGGGATTCCATGGGATAAATAAAGACATAATCAACCAAGGACTCATAGGTTAAACCACCTTCACCCTTAAGCTACTATGATCTCACCTAAACTGGTCTCAAGATCACAAAACCAAACCAAGCTTGGATGCCTCATAATTCCTTCACCATACCTTGATGAATTTTCTTGTCTCTACCCAACCGTCGAGGGCTTCCTAGAGAAAACCATCTCCACCCCCAACCTTAGCTAGGAAATCATACATGCCACATGCTACATACAAAATCCTCCTACTGAAATTGTTTATCTAACCTTCCTTTACTTTTCATTGCTTTTCCTCTGCTTGTCCTTTACTTTCCTTTTCTCATGCTTTCTCCTAATCCAAGTGAATGCTATAGTGCTCCAAGAATAATCTAAGTGTATGAGAGAGAGAGAATGAAAGTAGAGAGCCAAAACAGAACTAACAGAAGTTGTGAATGTTTTCTTTGATGCCCTTTTTATTACTGAGGCCTCTTTGTTTCTTCAATTTCTTCATTTTTCCTCTAATTTCCCTCACATGCAATTTTTACCTCTTCATCTCCCTTTTCTCCTATTTTCCTTTATTTTCATAATTAAATGTCAATTAATGCCTCTTTGCCTTTGCCAATGTCTTTGCCAATTTCCTTAGCCATAATAAACTACAAATGATGCCCACTATAGTGTTTACCCAACATTCGGCTTCAAATACATGTCCTGTGATCTTGGTCTTATTATTTTTTCCTCTATTACATGAAACTTTAACCCGAGGTTGTTACAAAGCCCTCCCCCTTGGGGGAACATCTTGATCAGTGTTCTATGACACCTATGACCAACAAACAATTGAAAACAAAACATACTGCCTATGTAGCTTTATAACATAGCTTGTTGCAAAATTTATAATGAAAGCAAGAAAACCATACTGCTTATTGGAGCTTTCTAACACAGCTCATTGTGATATCTACAATGACAACCATATACATATATATACCAAAAATATATTTTCTTGAACTAGAAAATAATAAAGGATAATCACTCACATCTGATCAACCATCTCCCATGTAGCTTCATTAAGTCGAAAGTGCTTCCATTGCACTTGAACCTCCTCTATTACCCAGTTTTGGAGCATGAGTTATTTCCACATAGAATGCATTGTGGCTCTGATTGGAACTCTCCCTCCTGGTTTCACTTGCAATATAGACAAATCAATCACATGATCAACATTCTGCACATATCTCTTAAGTAATGAAACATGGAAAAATCATAGAATTTCAATGTTGGCGATAGTACAAGTTTGTAGGCCATTGGTCCAATCATATTAAGTATCTCAAAATGTCGCAATACCAAGGTGCTAGCTTGGCACATGATCCAATCCTACGGTAGCTCCTCTTGGGATTGATGCAAGTACACATGTTCCCCAACCTCAAACTCCTTGAATGCTCTGCGATGATATGCACAACTCTTTTGACTGTCTTGTGCTTCCTTCAAAATTCCTTTTGATAACTTGCATCTCCTACTCCATCTCAACCAACATATCTGGTCCAATCAACACCCTATTCACTAGATCACTTGAGCTTATGAGAGTGTTACTACTCCGACCATAAAGAGCCTCAAATGGACTCATCATGAATGACTCCTAATACCCATTATTGTATGCAAAATATACCAGTAGAAGATACTCCTCCCACTTCCTCTGCTAGTGCATGAATTAAATCATCATATTATCCTCCAAAATCTTGTTGACCCTCTCTTTTGTCCATCTGTTTGTAGGTGATAAGTTGTACTAAAATCCAACTCAGTCCCCAAGCCTAGAAACAACTCCTTCCAAAAATTACAAGTGAACTTAGCATCTCTATATGGTATGGTCTTCTTGGGAATGCTATGCAACCTCACTATCTCTCTGTTGAAGATCTGAGCTACCTCACTAGCTGAATTCGTAGTCTTCATTGCAATGAAGTGAGCTATCTTGCTCAACATGTCAACCACAACCATGATGGAATCACATTGTCTCGATGTCCTTTGAAAACGTGTAATGATGTCCATGGAAATGAACTCCCATTTACATTATGGAATTTGAATAGGTTACAATAGATTGTATGGGTGCTTACACTCAAATTTCAACTGCTAATAGTAAAAAAATCTAGCAACAAACTCAGCCATTTGGTTCTTCAAGTTCGGCCAATAATAGAACTTCTTAACAATTGTTAGAGTCTTCTAATATCTTAGGTGACATGAATATGGATTGACATGAATCTCCCTTAGGATAAGCTTCTTCATCTCACTTTTGTCCAATACATAAATCTTGTTCATGAATCTGACGAAGCCATATGTCATGAGGTGATACTCCTCATCTCTATCACCTTCACCTTACTTCTACAACATTTTCTTTAGTTGTTGGTAATTTTCATCTTGCTACCCTGCCTAAAATATCGACTCTTGCAAGTCTATCCCATAAGAGATCATAGCTTAAATATGATTCACCTGCACTCTCCTATTGAGAGAATCTGCAACCCTATTATCCTTGCCTTTAATGTACCTAATCTCAAAGTCAAACTCATTGAGGATAGCCAACCATCTAGCTTTCCTTGAATTCAAATTGGATTGGTCAAACAAGTACCTCAACCCACTATGATCACTCATAAGAATAAACCTCCTGCTAAGAAGACAATGCCGCCAAATCTTCAAGACATGAATTATAGTTGCCAACTCAAGATCATGAGTCGCATAGTTCTTATCATGCTCATTCAAATTCGTTAACTCATATCACCCCACCTGTCCGTCCTGCATTAGCACTGCACCAAGTCCTTTCCTGCAAGCATTTGTACAAACTAAAAACTCCTTGTCAGGTTATGCAATCTTTAAAACCAGAGTATTTGTAAGCAAATGCTTCAACTGCTCAAAAATACCGATACATTCCTTTGTCCATTCAAACTTATTTCCCTTTCTCTACAATGATTTGATAGGATAGGAAATCCTTGAGATGTTCCTGATGAACCTCCTGTAATAACCTACTAGTCCCATAAATAATCTCACCTCATCCACATTCTTAAGAGTAAGCCACTCCATGATAGATTTAATATTTTATGGGTCTGATGATATCCCCTCCTTGGAAACAACATGTCCTAATTAATGAATCTAAGATTGAAAGAAATTGCATTTGCTGAGTTTGGTATACAACTAATTTTATCTTAGCAATCTCAACACTGTTTCCAGGTGCTATGCATGCTCTTCTTCATTATTGGAGTATATCAATATATCATCAATGAACACTATTACAAACTATAAGGACACAACACATTGTTCAACAAACACACGAAGGCAACAAGAACATTAGTTAGACCAAAAGGAACCGCCACAAACTCATAATGCCCATACCTCTTGAAGAATGTAGTCTTGTAGATATCTGCTTCTTTGATGTGCGCTTAATGATATTTCAATCTCAGATCAATAATTAAAAACAATGTTGCACCCTTCAGTTGATCAAACAAGTCATCAATTCATCGCAATGCATACCTATTCTTGATCGTAACTTTGTTCAACTACCTATAATTAATGCACAATATGAGAGTCCCATCCTTTTTCTTTACAAACAATACTGGTGCATCCCAAGGCAATACACATGGCCTTATGTATCCTTTATCAAGCATTTCCTTCAGCTACAAGTTCGATTCTACTAACTCTAGAGTGCTCATTCTGTAAGATGCCGTTCATTCTAGTGTTACTCTAGGTACAAAATTAATAGAGAAATCCACTTCTGTATAAGGTGGTAACTTTGAAATATCTACAGGAAACACATCTTGAAACTATTGCAAAATAGATACCTCTTCAATACTTCATCATCCTCAACATCCTTCCCTTTATGATTTGAATTATGCACTATAAACAATACACACCCTTTCATGTAACTGCACTTTTCCTGCATAGTTGTAACCATCCTCAATGATGTAGGCTTCTTCGTTCCCTACAAAATTCTCCTTTATTCATCATCATCCTGTCACTCAATAGCCTTCTCATAACAAACTACCTTGGTCCTATAAGTAAACAACCAATCCATACCCAAAAACATACTATATGATCCCAAAGGAAGCATATTTAGATGTGCTGATGTAGGAATACCATTCATCTCAAAGGCACAAGCTCTTACCCAATGATGAACTCTTTCCTTGGTCCTTGTAGTCAATTGCACCAACAAAGATTATGCATGCACTTCTTCACTAAAATCACTTTACATATTATAGAGAAGCCAGAAGCCTAGTTTTTTCCTTCCCATCAAGTTGAGGGGATGATACCATCTCATGAGGCACTCTTCCACTCCAAGAAGGAATCTACATCTAGGATATCAACAAAGGACCTGCACACATAGCAAAAACAATAGCCAAACACAAAGGAGCAAAGAAAATATATGCAGAAGAAGAAAAACATAGCAAGACAACTCCCTTGGTAATAGTACAATGGTCTAACACTCCAACATGCCTCGATCAAACATGAGATAGGCACAGGCATGGAAACCTCTCATCTCTTCCCTATGTGTAAAATAATGAAAATGTATGAATGTCGAGGTAAGGTATTTTTTATAAGTTGGAGGTGGCCAGTTAACTTGGCCACCCTTGGTCAGTGAACAAAAAGTGATTTATGAGTCATCATGCAACATGGGAGTTTCACATCAGTCAATATTAGATAACAACGAGTGGGATTTGATTACGAGGGATGAGGGAATTATCACTCCAAGTGGGACAAAGGTCCAAATGAGGAAAACTCATACCTCTACCAAGTCATCATAGCACTCTGAGCCTTGGCCCAAAATAGGATATAACATACTAAGGCTCAAATTCTCTTGCATACACACTCATTTAAAAAACATTTAAGGTAAGGAAGAGCCTGGGGAGCCATCGAGGAGAGTTGAACCTTACTCTATCATTTTTACGGGAGGAAGCTATAGGAAGCTACAAGAAGCTACATGAAGCCCAAAAAATTGCTACAAGAAGCATCCGGGTGGAAGAATGCTACCAAGGGTTGATTTGGTCTCCAATTATCCCCATCCCAGGCCATGTGGTGAAAAGTAAGCAGCCCCTCTCATTCATCTATCCATAATTTACATGTTGGTGCACCCTGAATTCTACATGTAATATATGTCATATTGTGAATTAAAAGAATTTTTTTGGCTATAGATTAGAGGGAATATACATAATGGTCATCAACTAGAGATTCCAATCCTTTATTCCCATTGAATTACACAACTGATCTATTATAGGAAGCAACCCTCCTACATTTAATTGAAAACAAAGGAACATATGGGAGGGGGGTTCAATAGAAGGGAGCCTACTGACACTAAAAGAATTCACCTTCACCCTCATGTATTAGAAATTTTTAGAAGGCATTAGTGGTTAGGTTTCTTTGAGCTACTGAAAGGATATGATGATGACATTACCTATGAATTTTCCATGGCCCTAAAATTTCCGACAAGAGTCAGTGCCACCATTGTGGTAAGGGGATTAGCCATTTCCATCAGTCTTGAGATAATTAGTAGGGCGACAACCCTTCCCCTAGGGATCCAATGGAGGAGAGAAGAGTAGCAATGCCATTGCCAAAAATAACTTCTTCACTGTTGATGAGAAACCTATTGAAGATAAAAATGGAGTCAGGAGGGAAAGCCTACCCTATCCCTAGAATGAGGTAGCCTACCATATCCTCAAGTTCATATCTTGTGAAGGAAGACTGAGTGTAGTCTATACATACCATTTCAGATTGCTCCATGAACTAATGTTTCAAACATAATTACCCCTATCCAAATGAGTTAGTGTACCTTAATTCCTCCTACAGTCCATCAAGGACATGAAACAAAAGGTGAGAGAGGGAGAGCACCAACACCTAGGCCACCATGGCCTCATCAAACTGATAGTGGAATATTCTTTGAATAAAATAAGGATCCCTTTCCCCTGGTCCAAATCCATGGATATGGATAGAGAAGCCTTCAATGACACTCAAACCCTCACACTAGGTGAGACCCCAGCCTCTAATGCTGGAGGAAGAGAAGGGAAAGAAGAGGTAGAGGCAGAGAAAAAAAGGAAGAACCAAAGCAAGAAGAAGAGAAAGAGAAAGATGAAGAAGAAGAGGAAGAGAAGCAGGAAGCGCCAAGCCTTGAGAAAACCACTGCATCTAGAGAAGAAGAGGTATCCTTGGAGAAAATAGGTTTGTCTCCAGGGCCCACTGAAAAAGAGGTAGATGACACCTTATTTACCTTGAGTACACCAATCAAACCTAAAAACAAAAGGCAAAGGAAAACTCCCCTCTACTTCAAAACCATCAAAAGCACCAGAATTAAATATGGAAGGCCTCAAACTCCCACTAAGGCCCCTATTACAATTGAGGAATCCCCAAGTAAAAAATAGGAGCTAAGACCCACTGAAAGGAAAGTTGAGGAGTTCACCTCTCATATAGCCATATCAAAGACTCCCATAGCATATTTAAGGAGGCCTACCACTAGATCAACCTCCTCTAAAAAACCCAAGGTACCTACAACACTCTAATAAAAAGGAAAAGGGAAGCTATAGGAAAAATAGAGCATGTTACAGGAAAGTCATAGCATGCTACAAGAAGAGTTGGAGGAGAAATAGGAAGGGAAATAGGCAACACGATAGCTACAAGAGGGGGCAACTTCCCCAAGAACATTTGAAAAGGATTTCCCAGAGCTATAGGAGCCTATTCCACAACCTAGCTTGAGCTTCTATTGTAAGTTCATTGAATGAGGCAGAGTGATCCCACAAAAATTTATAGTCCCACTTTTCTTTGAACTTGGAGAGGAAAGAGGAAGGATCCATAGATGGATGCAAATTGCTAAATCTAAGAAGGTGGAAGATGTGGGCCTCATGGAAGAGAAGTTCCTCAAAATGGGAAAATAGTTAAGTGAGTTAAGGGAAAATAAATCCACAATGAGAGAACAATTGTAGACAAAAAATAGATGGTTGAGAAAGAAATTGCAAGAAAAGGAAACCCAATTGGCCACAATGGAAAGCCTCTCCATGGAGGCACTATAGTGTAGATTCCCATCCAGATATTATGCACTATTCCTCAAAGAACAATGGATGTAGTTCCTGTTGGGCATGGAATCCCCCCACAACATGTTTTGCTGCTCAAAGCCCAAGTTTTGGTAAGATGTATTGTAAAACTCTACGAATTTCGATTGAGTCATAGGGTTGTCCACCCTAAGTTTTGTAATGTCATGTCAGCCTACCCAACCCATGGTTTGCAGACCATGTGATTGTATAAATAGAGCGAGTCTCTAAGTTGTAAAGATAGCGAAGAGGAGAGATAGATGAATACAAATGGTTCGAGCATAGAGTAAGAGTCTAAGGGCATTGGGTCGTAGTAGTAGGAAGAGGCTTTGCAGCTGAGTGCATAGAGGCCTAGTAGATTCCGTCATTGAGTGCGCGGACCCCTGCAGTTGAGTGCGCAAGGCAGTGTCAAGTATGTAACCTTAAACGAAGAATAATAAAGAGAAGTTGATTCCAATTTCTTTGCATCTGCTTGTGTATTTCATTCTTTACGTTTATACTATTTTGTTTATCGCACACACTTATATGATTGTTGGATATACTATTAATTATCACTAGTAATACATAGATAAGTTAAGTAATCGGGTAATAACAGGTTAAATAGTAAGGAAGTTGGCTGTAATACAGATCGCGCCCGAGTAGGGATGCGCAAAGGCAACATCACAAGTTGCGAGGGACTAATAGATGCACATAACGATGTGCACGCATGATCAAGCCGTGGACTGCCAGAGTCTCATAAGACATCCCCAGGGTGCAGAAACCTTGTTCTAGCACCCTCCCATACTACTTCGGGTGAGACCTCAGTATACTCTGCGAGTTGTTTCTGGAAGGGCTAGTGGTACTGGGATTTGTTTGGTTGAATCACCTCTGAACCTGGGTCAGGCCCATACAAGCCAACAAATGGTTCCGTTGCCGAGACCAGGATCTGCATAAGGGATGTCTGATGTCGTGCCACTAGAATCCAACAAAGAAAGAAATCGAAGAGTGGTTGGACAATAAAATTCACGAGTTTGCGGTGTAGGAAAATAGAAATCCATGAGTATCTAAGGAACAATGGTTGGAGCGTTTCTTGTATACAGAAATCCACGAAATTTTCTTTGCATCCTTTCCTTTTGAGCTGTATGAGTTGATCACGAAGCCTAGCAGATAGTCAGGGAAGGTGTAGGCTCGAAAAACCAATCGTGTGGACTCCAGAATTAGTGCACAAACTAAAAGCATTAGGAGAAAAGATCGCATGAGTTGTGGACCATTGGCTCGACCCAATTATAGGAGGATTTATCACTAAGTTTGCGATAGATACGATCGTCAACTACAGTGAGGCGGAGCAACATTTCCTCAAGGGACCGTGAGGTAAGTATATCAAATCTTTGAACACTTGGATTAAGATGCTATTGTGTGAAAAATAGGTTATGCGAATAAATTAATGTTTGGGACTACATGAAGTGGGAAGATCTATAGAAGTGGAAGTATTGAAGAATTAGAACCAATCCCTTAATTTCCCCATCGTGAGAAAGTAAGGAGGAGCTCATGAAAGTCTCTCCGAGAAGTGCAGTCAGTCTGATAAGGCAGCAAATTCCGCACTTACCACCTCAACCTACACCACCACCCATCTCACCCTCCTCACCTCCATCTCCACCCACCCCACCTCCGTTACCACCACAATTCAATATAGCGAGTGTGATTAAACTATCGGTATTCAAAGGAGTAGGGAATGAAGATCTGAACCAATTCTGGTTCGTAGTAAGAGTGGTATGGGAAGCACAAGGAGTCATGGATGACAATATGAAAAAGGCTATGCTAGTAAGCACATTGTAGGATCATGGATTAACATGGTATATAAAGCATTCTAGTGACCATCCGAACGCAGGAATCACAGAAATCCAGATTGCACTGAACAGGGAATTTAGCATGCCAAAGTTGGAAACACAATCAATCATCGAATTTAAGGAGATTACGATGCTCCCAGGCGAGACACCTTGGGATTTGGACTAGAGACTGAAGGGTATGATTCGCAAAGCCAACATGATGTTGACAGATGGACAACACCGCACATGGTTTGTAGCATCACTAACACCGCACTTAAGGACGACACTATCACAACAAAACTTTCCACCCATGCTGAAGCTTTGGAGATGGCGATGATATTGCATGAGACCCCTTGTTACACTGAAATTTGTCACCTTGACTATCTGCAGTCTATGTGGCCTCATCAATAGCCACATTGTCCTCTTTGTCAAGCCCCATACCTCTGCTCTTCATGTCAAAACTTCAAAGAAAGAGAAAGTCACTTGAAAACATGTTTATCTCTGGGTATGCAGGTTCTCTCTACCTTGCCTGCGTGTACGCACTCCAAATAC
>APFE030106045.1:12944-25769 GCA_000404065.3 Pinus taeda | reverse complement strand
GTTTTACACCCGGATGCGGGTGCCTTAAATACGTGTTAATGAACGAGCATGCGAAAAGGGCAGCTGGCGATCCGACCAATGGATTATGGCGGTTCAAGGCATGTTATATATAGGCATTAATGCCTCTGTGTACCGGCGGTTTGCAAGTTAGTAATTACAGGATGGCGCGCATCCATTTAGGCATATATGTGTTTAGACCATTCGGAATTGGAACAGGGATCCTCATCCGGTGGTTAATTCCTCTGCGCCCCTACACTGCATAGAGATTATGGAAGCCCCCCTGGCTCAGGTATGTGGTGTCTGATATATTGAGAGTGTCTTCTCTGTCTGAGTCCGCTAGAATCTAGTGTATTAAGTCTGTCTACTGTGTCTGCGTCTGGTCCACGAATCTTGCATCGCCCGTCTCTGTATGGTGTTTTGGTTTAGTCTCTATTGAAAGTATCTTGTTAGCGCAGTGGGCTTTATCAGTCTGTGATTGGGTTTCGTTTGTGGTTTACTCCATCGACTGCATACTCTGTATTGGAGTTTTCAGTGTGGAGTTCTGATTCTGGAACCGAGTCCAATTAGCTTGTAATTGGCTGCTTCACTCTTACCTTGAGTCTCTCAGTTTCGTCAACCCACAAATTCATATTGCAATGCCTCGTCGTCGTGGAATCCCCAGACGTGGAAGTAATTCAGGGTCTAGGGGAGGCTCACGGAGTCGTGGTGGCTCTGTCCCTCAGCGTATAAATCCGTTAGCCTATCTCTCCCTCCTCTCCGCCCTCTGGCAGCTCCGGTCCTACCCTGAACAACTCTTTTCATTCCACTCGGTTCAAGTTCAAAAGCAGGCTTCACAAGCCTCTTATCTCAGCTACTATTACTGTAATCTTCTCGGAGGAGGAAGATGAGCTTACAAGCTCGGAAGAACCCTCCAGGGAACAGTCTCATTCTCATAATTCCAGTGATTTTCAGGGCAGCTTGGTTGGGGTTGTCCTCAATGACTCTGGGGCGCTACACGAGGAGGGCCATCAGGAAGACTCTCATCCCCAGCCAGCTTCTCCTCAAGAGCCCATCATTGATTGTGAGCCTACGCGCCTCTCCGGAAACGTTCTAAGCCTTGTTCTTCCTCTAGGCAGCAACACGATGGAAGTAGAAGATAATATGCTGGTTTCTTGGGTAAGCTCCCCCAACCAGGAAAATGAGAAAGATTCTGGCTCTCCACCGTAGGTCTAAGTGCTTCTTGGCTTCAATGACAGTACAACAAGCTAACTTATGATGTCTGATTTTGGTATGATTTTTCTTAATATGCATGGTCTCTTCCCTTAACAGCATGAACCTCACAGTCTTCAGGACATATTTTGATTCTCAACTGATATGTAATAGTCAATGCAAAGAACAACATTTTTGTAAGGGATCAGTTTCTTCTGAAGCTTTATCCTTATCTAGCTCAGCTTAGTGTTGTGTCTCTTAAGCTTACCAGAACGCCTACTTCTATGATTCCCATCTTTGTAAAATTAAGGCAATATGCTATCTGCAATAGACTTTTTGGTAGAGGGCAGGCTATAGCCCCCTCAGAGGTTCAAACCTCTTTGTAAATATTTTTCACTTTTATTTTAATAGAATAGTCTTTACTCAGGAAAAAAAAAAAAAAATGTTTAAAAAAAAAAAATCATTTTTTTTTTGTTTTTTTTTTACCCTTCTCTTTTGAGATTTTTTTTTAATAATTATTTCATTATATATAATATTATAATATATATTATATAAATATATATATAATATATGATCTATATCTATATCTATATCTAATTTTTTTTTTTAATTTGAGTTTATTTTTGTTTGTTGAATCGAGGCCTCTGTGATCCATAACAATTATTGAGAAGATTTTTAGCGAAAATCACATGTAGAAGACCTTTGTCGACACGTTTCAAACCAACTAGTGTGGTTCATCGTCAGGACAAGTTGAGGAGTCAGATCATGGCTGCCAATTATATAGGGAGAGCAGATCATCCAAATAGCTAAGTTGACAGGTTTGACCATCAACGACTCTCTAAAACGGCTAGAAAAAATAATATTAAAATATTAATAAGTCAAATGTAATAGACAAAATAACTACTTGTAGTATATCAGTTTATCAATTTAATATATTTTTCTTAGGTTCTTTAAATTATTTAATTTAACTCGTTTATAATCATATACGTAAAAAAGGGGGGTTTTATATAATGTTATATTATTTTATTTTATTTTAATTTTAAACTAAGTTACCTAATTCTAATTTATATAATTAATTGAAATGTTAGGGATGAGAAAAGAGGGGTGTTTATTTTCTTTACATAAAAATTTCAACCCTCAGGGAAGAAATCTTAATTGGAATATTCAACTCCACCACTACATCCCATCTCAAGAAAATGTCTAATTTGCATTGTAGAAACATAGAATGGTTTTAATGAATCTTTTTCATGATCCATTGAGGAATATCTCATACACGATAGCATGGATTGTGGTAAAACTAATAAAATTTCTTATGACGTGGATCTATATTTGTTCAGTATTTCCTATCTATCTTTCCCTAAAGGTTGTTTCCATGATCCTATTGTGGAACCATTAGAAGATTTTTTTCAGTCTGGACCCATGTCTCGAGGCCTACACTTGTATGCACTTCATGAATTATTGTATCGTCATGGAGCTGGTAGTTTATGATATTGTGGAATCTATTGTTTGAAAGAGAAGTTGAGTGCAATACACCATTATGGTTTCACTTCCCATTTCCATTGGTTATTGAAGATGTTTTCACGCTTCCTCTTGTTCACTGCATCGCTTTTTATTTTTATTTTCTACACAATCATATCTATTGGTCCAAAGGTGGGGAGTATCTTCTATGGTTACATTGGAAATTCCACATTACATGACCTGACCTTGTCATGTTTAGGTTAGGGTAGGATAGGCTGCATGTATTTAGATGGATTGCATTCTTGTTGTGTGTTTTTATCTTTCATATTTCTATTTTATTTTATTTTGGTTTTCTTCGTCTTTGAATAAAGACAATTTCGAGATTTGAGATGAGGTGGCTAATCTTTTGTGAATGGAAAGTTGTAGTAACATGCAACCCTTGGCTTATCTATTACCCTCTTCCTTGACTTGGTTTACATAACTTTTTAGTCAATTTTGTTTTGATGGAAAATATGATCCTTCAGTTGGGAAGCTATAAAAAGCCATGATGCCCACATCTACTTAGGATGCACACTCCTGCACTCAGTTCTATTTGTGAATATTATGTTGTTTCTTATCTATCCGCGTAGAGAAAGATAAGGGGAAAACTTCTAATGATCAAAGAATCAGAGGTATAAAACCTATCTTTGAAGGATTAATCTCCTCTACTCTTAATAAGTCAGGATCCTTGTTCCATCCATTGAAAAATAATGAGTTCCTATGCATAATCCTATAAAAATGAAAGGAAAAATAAAGGGTCAAAGAAGATAAAGACTTCCTCCATAGGGAGGTGAAGAAAGTGACTTCATTTGGGTACTATCCAAGCTCACTCGTAGTGAAGACATGTTTATGTTCCTAAAGTGACTCCGTCGGGGTACTCTCCAAGCCTATTAACAACATAGCAACACCAAGTATTTAAAACTCATGATACTATGATTGTTTTTAATGTTCCATACTATGTTACCCTTACTTACATCGATAGGATAATGATACAACTTGTTATATGTTTTATTACGCTGATTAAAGGAACAAGGAAGACTATATCTTTAACTAGGTATGAATGGAGAGCTAGTGTAAGGCATTGACTCAATCAATACTTCCTATAGAAATGCGACTATGCACTTAAATGAAACCATTTGAGTGAATCTGGGGTTCTCCTAGTGTATCACCAAGTGTTTTCGCTATGATAGTGACCCTCCCAAATATTTTCCTGTGTCAATTTTGGAGCCTACATCAACTATCGTTTCAAACTCCTTTGTGTCAACATTTTTATTTATTTTTTATTTATGTGTTTTCTCATAGTGTCTCATCTTCCTAAGTCAATGTTTCCCAAGTGTCTTCACTTAACCATTAGAAGTGCTTGAGTTAGTTAATCCATGGTTCAATGAACTCATGATACTTTTTAGCTTAGAAACTTTCCTTTCCTCCATGCACACTCGAAAAAAACTCAAAATATTAGAAAAAGAAAACAAAATCAAGAAAATTGCTCAGAAAATAAAAATCACACTCGAAGTTAGTGAAGAAATGCACCCAACTTGAGCACACTCCTTTGAGCTGAAGAAGTGATCCCTCCTTGAGCACACTCCATCATATTGAGCAAGTGTACGCTGCCTGAGAAAACTACTTCATGTCGAAGACATGTTCTCTTCCTAGGTGCATGAATGAGAAACTTATTGCATGTGGGCACACTCCCAGAATATAGCAACCCACTTAACTTCCCTTAACTAATTATTTCACTCGTCGACAAGTCGATCTCATTCATGAATAAATTTTTAATGTTAACTTATTTAAATCAACTCAATTAATCATTGATTTACTTAATCATTCCATTTGATTTTCGCGCACAACTAGGAATCAAGAAACTCTTCATCAACCAATGCTACAAGTAACTTTTGCATGTCATTTTTTCTTTTCTTTTTGTCGTTCCTGGGTTATTGTTAGAAAATTATATATTACGGAGCAATGGAACACATGAAATAATGCAGAAATATAAACACAGAAAACGCACAAAACAAGAGAGACACAGATATATGTGGTTCACCCAGTTTGGGCTACGTCCACCCTGAACAGCCAATCCTTCCTTTCTATTATCCAGCAAAATGAAGAGACACAACCTACAGCAAATCCGCTGTCTTCTCTCACAGTCTCACCTCTCTGTTTCTCGCTCACTCTGAATACACACCTATCTCACAGCCTCAAATACAATGCCCTCATACAAAGAGAGGGGTTGCCTTCTAGGGCAAAAAACCCTAAACTAAACATAAGTTCTACCGTCAGATCATCCGCCTAATGAACGGCCTAGATTGACTAGAAATTACTATACTTTTACAAGGCAATTTTACAATTGTTTTTAGCTTCGGGGGCGCTGCCCCCGAAATCCCCCCCTGCAGCTGCCCCCGCTTGGAACCCCCCCTGCAGCGAATATTTTATGGGCGGCGTTGCCGCCCCCATTTTGAACTGGGATCCAATGTGGCAGTACTTTTGAATATAGAAGATAATCAGGCTCCACACCCAACAGTTATTCAGTTTGATGTTTGGTGGTTATTCTCAATATTCATGTTGTAAGTGGTAATCTTCTATCACTTGTAGAAACTCTTCACATTGTTCAACCCTTTCATATTCGACAGTGAATGCGACAACATATATATAACCTTGTGGATATTTCTTCTTCTCATATTGTCATCAAATTATGTTGTTTAAACTTGATTATGATCTTCCATTAGGTAGATCTCACTTCTTGAACTTGATCAGTCTCAAAAATTGTGTCCATACTTACTAATTTTTCCTCTTCAGCACACCTCTTCACCACGAATAATTGTGCCCAACCTTGGGTTAATAACCGACATCACGAAGACACAAAACATATTCCTTCATCACTTTGTCATAGTGCACCCTCGTTGCTCTGTAGCACATCAGCGTACCTCGAAGGCTTGAAGACCTGACTGCATCATCGTTCGTCCCTTCGGAGTGAAACATTGTGCCCTCTCTTTCTCGTTGATCACATGGTGAAGGTATGAATACCCAATAGCTCACCCCTTTGGCCCTTCGGAGTGTGACGGTGTCCCCTTGAGGTTTCCTTTCACTTTCTTAAGTGCACGAGTCAATTGAAAAGCCTTGGATTACCCCTTACACTCCTTCGTGCTTTGAAAGTGTGCCCTCCTAGTTTGCATGCTCATGTTCTCATGCATGCAAGTTATTTTGTGTTATCATTCATATATTTTCATCTCCAATTACATATGATTTACATGTATTTTTGCATAATTAGATTTCTCTAAGCTAATATTATAATTATGAGTGTGCTACCACAAGTAGGTCCTCATGCTACAAGTATTTTCCATCTTTCATCATCTGTTGGAGCCATGTCTCCTTGTAAAGTGGCCTCCAAATAATTCTTAGAAGTAATGAACCTATCGAAGTTACAAAGCCAAAGATTCTCATATATGTAAACCTAATGCTTTATTGAGAAGAATACAATGGTTACATGAAGCAATATATGCAACACATTCATGCAAGAAAAGTTTGTTAAGGAATTAGAATATGTGCATGTGTACATCAACGAAACAAAGTCTAGGATGCATAGGAAAACATGTCGATTCCCACACATTCCATGTGTAGAAGCGATTGAATGGACCATTAGACATCTAGATTTCTATAACCATGTGCTTCACAGTAAGAGTGGAAGCCAACTTGCCACATATTATGGTGAAGATATGTAGACATATTATAAGATGATCAAGCCAACTAAATATGCTAATGATATCTTTTACACAAGATGGACTAACCTCGAAAAAGTAGTGTTATCAAATCCTGGTGTCCAGAGTTTGCCATATTTTTCCATCACCCATCTGCAGTCTATTCGACAAATATTCTCAGAGATGCATATCAGTATTTCATATCCATGTATTATTGGTTGTATGGGTGCAATAAAATTGAGGTAAATTGAGCTGATTAAGTAGGCAACGAAATAGGAAGGTTTGAAGGTAACCAAAGAACTTATTCTATAATACACCATTGCACCAGAAAAATCTCATATGAAAAATTTGTGGCTATGGAATAATTCACACTGACCCTCCAAGAACATATTGACTGAGGCACTGGAGGTAAATATGCACTACATTGTGGAGATTCCACTTTTAGTCAAAGACATCTCAATGGAGTTTAGAACACCAAACACTTACATTACAAATTAGGTCCATGTAGAAGAAAATCAATTAGATGAGTCTTTTTCCCATTATTATTTTGTCTTATATAGTTGTCTTCTCATTTGTAATATGTGTCATGTAATAAATGATATGTAATGAAGTCCAAGGAACACATGTGGAATGTGAATAGCCACACATTGTAATGTGATGAGTAACATATACAATATGAATAGTCATAGAAGTCAAAGAGTCATAAGGAAGCTAAAAGTTCATTGTTACTTGTTATAAATAGCTCCTCATAGCTGAAGACAAGGTCTTTTTGGAAGGCTTAGATTCTAGAGGTCTTTTGTTGGCTTCTCTTGTAAGACATAGGAGATAGATCATTCTTCGGATAAGAAAGTTATGGCTTCACTATCCACTATTGGATTAAATGATTCACCTATGTAACAATGTACTTGGGATATTTTACTTTTAATCAAAATCTCAATGAGTGGGAACTTATTCATACATGTATTGTAGATGTAATTGGAATACTTTGGTTATGTTTAAAGTATATGTTGTTTTAATTCCATACTAAGTTATTGGAATAATTTTTTGCTTAGCTATAGCTATTATGGAATGAGTATTGTTATGATTTAACGATTATTTTTTATTGTGTGGAATAATCTACAGGTATTCAACAAGCCTTTATATAACTTCCCTAGTCCCCCTTTAGGATAGTACTATTACCTTTCTATCTGATGGATAATTTCCCTCACCAACCATGGAATTCTTCCCCGTACACCTTCCATTATTTGTGTCACAAATATCACATTATTTCTCCCCCAAAGTCGTGTTGTCTTCTCTTATCTTGGATTGTAGCCAAGGCATGTTTTTAAACCTGTCTAATGGTGGCCGGATTGTATGACCAGATGGGACCCCTACACTAAACAATGTGAAGTTTAATTGGGACTTCACATCGAGAAGATCCCCTTAAAATGTGAGTGACATCTAACAATGTTAACATATTTAGCAATAGAGAGAGGCCAAATGAAAATATGAGGCTTTGAAGTCTATTTGAGCCTCTTACTTCTAATGGTTTCATCCCATATCATAATCCCAAAGTACTTTTCTAAATATTTATATCTTTCAATCACTAGTCAGTCCTTCACTTGTTGATCAAATTGAAGCCTTAGATGATCATGACCTTGATGTTCATTTTCTATGAATTATATGGTCATGATCATTCAAGTAATATGGATGAATCTTTTTTATGAGATGAATATTTGTATTTGACACAATTTGAAATGGAGTCTAATTCAGTTATCGAATATTTTATTTTAGGTATACCTCCTTTTGATCAAGAAGATGACATGCTTATCATTCAAGATTTTTGTAGTAATCCTAAAATACTATCTTCTTTTGAATCTCATGAATTAAATATTTATTCTTCTTCTGATAAGAAGTTGACAGTGTATTTTCATAATTCAGAGCTAGTGAGTAGGACACTTCATCCCAAGATGATGGTTATGTCAGGCTCCTATCACCATGACAATATTTGTGATATTGGTCATTTCATGATTCTTTTGCACAATTTTATCACTAATGTCATTATATGGGATGTTGACTCTCTCTCGGGAGACACTTATTTTCTTCATGTAAATGTTTTCAACCCTTAGGGAAGAAAGTTTAATTTTACTATTTAACCTCCACCACTACATCCCATCTCAAGGAGATATCTAATCTGTAATGAAGAAACAAAGAAGGCTTATAATAAATATTTTTCATCATCCATCGAAGAATATATTGTGCATGACAACATGAATTATTGTCAACTTCATAACATTTCTTATTACATGGATCTTTCTTTATTAATTATTTCCTATCTATAATTCCCTAAGCAATGTTCCAATGATCCTATTGCAGACTCATTAGAAGATTATTTTTTGTCTAGAACCATGTCTCATGGCCTACACTTGCATGTGCTTCATGAAGTCTTGCATGGTCATGGACCTCGTAGTTTTTGTTGTTGTTGAGTATATTGTTTCAAAGAGCAGTTGTGTGTAATACATCGTTGTGGTTGTACTTCCTAATTTTGTTGGATACTGAAAATGTTTGCACACTTCCTCTTTTTCAGTTCACCACTGTTTGCTTTGGTTATACATGATCATATCTTTTGGTCTAAAGGTGGAGAGAAACTTCTATGGGTACATTGGAAATTCCAGCTTACATGACCTAACCTTGTCTTGTGTAGGTTAGGGTAGGATAGGTTGCATGTAGTTAGATGCACTACATTCTTGTTATGTGTTTTCATCTTTCATATTTCAAATTTTTTTTCTTTAAATAAATTCAGTTTTGAGCTTTGAGATGACATGGTTAATATTTTGTGAATGAAAAGTTGTAATACTACACAACCCTTCGCTTATCTATTACGCTCTTCCTTGACTTGGTTTACCTCACTTTTGAGTCAATGGTTTTTCGATAGAAAATATGATCCTTTAGTCGAGAAGCTACAAGTAAATCATGATGCCCACATCTATTTAGGATACCCATTCCTACACTTAGCCCTATTTGAGAATAATGTGTTCTTACTTATCCATCTGTTTAGAGTAAGATAAGGGGAAAACATTTAGCAATCAAAGCATCAAAGGTCTAAAAGTTGTCTCTGAAGGAGAAACCTCCTCTGCTCTCAATAACTCAGGATCCCTCCACTACCCATTGAAAAATAGTAAGTTCATATGAGCAATCTTATGAAAAGAAAAGGAAAATAAAGGGTGAAAGAAGATAAAGGATTTTTGTGTAGGGAGGTGAAGCATGAGACTTTGTCGGGGTATTTTTTAGGCTCGGTGGCAATGAAGCAATGTTTTTTGTCATCAGGAGACTTTATCGGGGTATTGCATAAGCCTTCTGGTAGTGCAGCAATGCCAAATATGTAAACCACATACTCTAATTGTTTTTAAAGTGCCATACCATATTACCCTTACTTATATCGACATGGCAATGATATGGCTTGTTATATGTTGTGATGTGCCAAATAAGGGAACATGCAAGACTATATCTCTAATTGTGAAAGAATAGAGAGCCGAGGTAACCCACTGACTAAGTGAATACTTCCTAGAGAAATCATACTTTGTGCTTAAATGAAACCATTTTAGAGACGTTGTGGTTCTCCCAGTGTGTCACCAAATGTTGTTGCTGCGAAAACAAACCTCCAAAAATTTTTCCTATGTTAATTTTGGAGACTACATCAACTATTGTTGTAAGCTAATTTGTGTCATCATTTTCTTTGATTTGTTATTTTTGTGTCTTCTCCTAGTGTCACATCCTCCTAAGTCAATGTTTCCTAAGCATCATCACTTAACCATTAAAAGTTCTAGAGTTAGTTAATCCATGTTTGGGTGAACTCATGATCTTTATTGACTTAGAAAATTGCCTTCAATCATGCACACACTTGAAAATCACTCCAAATAATAAAAAAATAAAAAAACGAGAGAAAAACAATCAGAAAAGAAAAAGCACAAACCAAGTTGGTGATGACATGCACCCAACTTGAGCGCACTCCTTTGGACTGAAGAAGTGCATCCTCCTTGAGCCCACCCCTTCATGTTGAGCAAGTGTAGCCTGCTTGTGTACACTCCTTTATGTAAAAGACATTCACTCTTCCTAGGTGTATGTATGAGAAACTTGTTTTATGTGAGCACACTTAATGAGTCCCATCAATAGCTACATATTGAATATCAATACTCGAGGCTTCTAAAAACATTAATTCAAATTTGTTGTTATATTATGGTTAGTAAGAGGACTAAAAGGTGTTTTTCATTGTATGTGGCCTAACATGGTTTAATTTTAGGAAAATGAAGCATTTTTTAGGCTATTACTATGTAGGGTCTTGATGGAAACAACTAGGAGAGAATCTAGGGGATTTTTCAACCTCTGTAGCTCCCTAAACACGACTTGGGATCACAATATCCTCTCTCACCAGTTCAATTTCACTAGCATTTGAGTGACTCCTAGTCCAAGTGAAGATAAATATGGAAAAGATCCACCATTTTTGAGATCATGGAGGGAACCACTCCTACTTTTAAGGGAGTTGCTTCAACTTCCCTTTTGTATAAATGAACTACAAGAATATCTTATTAATATTTTGTTGATGGTGTTGGATGCACATTCATGGGATCTCCCAGATACGAAGTCCTAACTAGACCTCATACTCTTTGAAGTAGGATTCCCAACAGTGGGTCATAATGTAATGCCTTGAAAGCCGAAACAAGCAGAGAAAATTATGATAACTTTGAGTGAAAGAAAGTGTGCAACCATGTAGAGAGTCAAGTGTGGCACATGATGGTTCCAACGCATGAAGGGAAAAGTAAGTGCACCCCTTCGAATCCTGTAATAGTACACAACTTGAAAGAAACACATGAGTGAAATGACATCAGAAGCTAAGATGAAAAATAGTCCACAAGTTAAAGTGATGAGTTAATCGAATAACACGCATTTAACAAGATTCATACAAATGCGAACAAAATATTTCATAATCATATCCGTAATTTAAGTAACATAAATTTCCAATACAAAAAGAGTATTTATACTATATTAACAACATATGCATGTGTGTTGGATCTGATTTTATTATTATAAGTGAAATTTCCATCCATCTATACACCATTGATGACCACTAGCTCCAATAGTGGAAGTTTATAGTCAAGAACACCTACTTGTCCAAAGAAGTATACTCGCTCTATGCTATGGGGAAGCCAAAGCTCTTCACAGTACTCCCAAGCTCTTCCTAAGCCTAAGCCTAGCCAAAATCTTGGCTACCAAAATCCTGTTGCATGAGTTATGAGGTTATATTTATAACAAGAGCGGTTGACTCTTCAACTCCCCTTTGTGACTTTTGGACTACCCTCATGAATGTTCAACTTCTTCACAAAATGACACATTCTATTACATGGTGACCTTTCATATTCCAATATTGACACTTTGAATTTCACTTAAAACCAAATAATATTACATTTTCCACTCGTACACATATAAGAAAAAATAGGGTAGAGATAGCCTAACAAGATATAACACTATGACTCTAGAGTTTGAGAGAATTCCAGCTCAATAACCTCCACTTGCTACTTCTTAGTAACGTATTGGTTCCAAGCTTGGTACTATATGATGGTGTCCTCAAACTACTTCATGGTGTATTTCTAGAAGCGGAATCTAGCCTCCATGGAATCGAGGTACATTGTCTTGGAACCTATGTCCAACTCATTCTAAATCATGAGGAACATTGTTTTTACTTTGACTAGACCACCAACGAACTTCTACATGTTGTGTGCATTCAATTCTGTTGTGGCCTCCTATCTTAGGTACTTCAAGCACTCTTCATCCTCCTTTAGGACTTGGTTTTTGGCTTTAGCTTTTCTGAGGGAACTGATTAATGGGATCTGGTGCATTCTCACCAAGACATCCAAAGTACTCTACAACCACACCTATGAGGTCTGTATGCCGCCAATGAATGAGGTGAGCTACTTGTTGTTCTGATTCAACATTCAAACCTTCACTTTCTATAGCTTGTAGGTTTTAACCCTATACAGAAATTACCTGCATATGAATTCTAAAACATAGAAAATAAACAATGCGAGCGCATAACACATAAAATACATATACATAGATATTTTCCCCTAGATCCCAAAACTGGGACTACCAGCTTGATTTTTCATTATATTCCTTTCAATGTTACAATACATATTTATCCATGCTTAAGCATCCAATACCATGGACCGAAAACCATTGCCTCCAAAACCATGGACCGAAAACCATCACGTCCAAAATACATGTGCAAAAATCTAAGCAAAACCATAGGTGGGTTTGCCCAACCTAACATAGGTTCCAAAACCAAAATTTTCTGAGGCGATGCCCTAGACCCCATAGAGTAGGGTTACCTGCACCACTCAAACCCCCTGTGACTCCCCTTGCTATGCAATTGGCGCAACGAAGGGGGGTCGACACCCCACTTCTAACCCCCCGG
>APFE030106045.1:0-12123 GCA_000404065.3 Pinus taeda | reverse complement strand
GCAACAGATAAAAGTAATCTAATAGAAGCTACCTTGGCAACATGAGAAAAAATATCACCAAAATCAATTCCTGGCACCTGGGAATAACCGTTTGCTACCAATCAAGATTTCTATTTGTCCACCTTTCCTTCTGCATTTGTCTTCTTCTTGAACACCCATTTGCTGCCAATGGGTTTCCTTCCAGTCGACAACTCCACCAAATCACAAGCCTCAATTTTGTGCAAAGATGCCATTTCATCAACCATGGCCTTTTTCTAGAGTTTTCCATCGATTGAATCTACTTCTTCCTTCACAGTTCTGGGATCATCAACAGTAATAGATAAAACAAAATTTGAACAGAAAGCATATGGACTATAACTTTCTGGCTACCTTCTTCATCGAACTAATCTTCTCACACCCGGAGTTTGTGGCTATTCATCTCTTGATTCCTCCTCTGATGTACAGTATGATTCTTCCTCCTTTAGCTCTAACTCTATCTTCTCAGCTTCCTTTGGCTGGGCTTCATGTTTAATAACATCTTTCACCTCTCTGAACACCACATCTCAGTTCTACGCAACCTTCCTTGTTAATGGGTTCCAAAGCTTATAACCCTTTAAACCATCCTTATACCCAATAACGATGCACTTTTCAGATTTAATATCGAACTTGGTCTGTTTCTCCTTTGGAACATGTACATATGCATCACATCCAAATACCCTCAGATGTGAAAGAGAGGGTTTCTTACTAGTCGATACCTCTTGCGGAGTCTTATCCTCCAATGCTAATGAAGCTGATCTGTTGACCAGGTAACTGTTAGCTCTGCTACAAGCTTCAATGGTGAAGGGTTAACTCGAGTCTGATGGTGTGTTTTTGCTTAAATAAAGCTTGTGGCCCTCCTCCTTCTCCTTGTCCTTTATCCTCCCTACAATCCCTTAGACCCTACCCTTGTTTTCCCCTTGCGATGTGATCAGATCACAAATCACATCCATGCCCACTGCCACAATCTGTTCTCTTCACTTCTTCTGACGTGATGTTGCGATGCACTTTGATCGCTATCGCAAATCGCATCTGCTCCCTATCACCTCCGTTACGTCCCATGTCTTCTCCGCCGATGCAATTATTAGATGCGATCTTATTGCTATTGCATATCGCAACCATGTGTGTTAAGCCTTCTCCCTTGTCTTCCGTGTTGCGATATTGCGATCACGACCCTTTGTACCCTGCCTAATATCATCCGTACATCTTTCACGTGTGATGATCGTTAGATCTGTTGCTCCCTGATCTGGTGGCTCTTGTTTATCTCTGCCTGTTCCTTCCCGATTCCTCCCGCTAGCAATCTCCACCATTGATCTCTGCGATCCAATGGTTGTTATCTGTCTTTGTCTTGCTTCTCGCCCAGTGCACACCTCCGCCATACTGTCTTTACGCCTTTGACCTCTTTTGTGCTCCTGAAGGAGGAAGAAGGCTAGATCCAGCACTTTACACCATTACTCCTCACCAACTAAATTTAAAGAACAGAATGGCTGAAGGACAAAAAGGACGACCTCGAGCAGTGAAAAGAACTTATCAGGCATGGAATTTCATTTATAATTTTCTTCATCTGCCTGAGCAGGACTGTAGAGTGCCAGAACGAGTCGATTTTGTCCATTTAAATTAGTATATTGTATTAGACGCTCATATCTAATTGTAAATGTAGTTGGTGGTCCATTATGACACCTGCACGCATAGCCTAACAGAGATTTTTGTAAAACAAACTCTATAAATAGCCAGAAACACAATGTAAGGGGATGGGTTGATGGATGTTATTTTGATGTAAGGTTCAACTTCTGGAGACTGTAACTACTGCGATACCTGCAGTGTTTGGTCTTCATTTTCAGCTAATACAAGCTTCTTTTGCTATTAATTGCTTACTTTCCACTTCTTCTCTGTCCTAGGTTGTGCCTGTATTGCATTTATTCATGTGCTCTTGATGTTTAGCATTAGAGGGGCTGTCATCCGACCTCTGTGTTAGAATCTAGTATGTATCACTGAATGTGTATGCAGGTTTCTATTGTCTTAGTGCCAGAGAGCTATCATCCTGTCTAGGCATTAGGAAATAGATTTGCAGACCACTTTACTGGTTGCGGTCGGCCATCACAGGGTTCTGTGCATCTACTAGTGTGGTCAGTCTTCTCTATTATCACCTTTTCCTTAAACTGTGAGTAATTGGTGGTTAAAAGCCTTGTAGTCTGGGGGTGTTCACCCATGTCTGGGGTCAAGCACAGTAGAAGTGGTCATCTGGCTTGGACAAGCATCATTTCTTCCATTCATCCATTTCCCAACATTTTGTTGAATTTGTAATGTTCTCGAGCATCACTGAGAAAAAACCTAGGTGATTTTCTTGGGGTGATAACATTAAATGGCGTTGTTGCCAGGGAGAGGAGATCGAAGCTCAGCTTCCCTGGGAGAATGACACAATTCCAGATTTTGATGACAGACAAAGTCTGGACACATTTTTTGGTTGTAATCATCTATCTGGCGACTCTACTAGAGGACCTACCTGGTGGCGACTCGACATTGCAATTCTGGTTCAATTAGTGAAGCATGTTCGGAGAAATCTTCGGAAATCACTAGCTGGCCAATGCCTGATCCTGAGAAGATCGTTAAGCAGAAGAAAATTTTGCAGAAAGGAGCATTAGGATCAGGTAAGCCTTAAAAAATTCGTATGTGTCTCTGTTAGTGAAAGTTCACCTTCAGAGATTCATAAAGCTCCTTAGTCATTCATTTCCCTTTCGGACCTCAGTTCAAAGAAGCATCCATGCTGTCCATCATATTCCTCTATCTCTGTCATTCTTTTCATTGATTCATTCCACTCAGTCCACTAGTATCCTTTTCACGTACCTCAGTTATGGCAAGTCAGCAAGCTCTCACAAAGATAGAATGAATTGTTGCTACTAGGTATGGACCCCTAGTCTTGCCTACCCCTTTGAATGCCATGCCTGTAGGAGACTATCAAGAACGTATGCCTAAGTTTACTGGTACAGAAGGAGTATTAGTAGAAGAGCATCTAGAGTCTTTTTATTATTATGCTGATAACCTGGATACCTATGAAGAGGATGTGTGGATGAGGGTTTTTGTCCAAAGACTAGATGGGGAGGCTAGAAAATGGTTTAGAAATTTACCCCCTAGGTCCATTGCAAACATTGATGCTTTAGATGATGTATTTTTAAAGTACTGGGGAAATAATAAAGATCTGTTAGTCGAACAACCTGCAGTCTTCCCCAACCCAGTGATCAGTAAGGGAGATAAAAGCTCCCCATTATCTTTCGTCCCTTTGTCTGCTCAAATAACAATCCATCCAAGTTTCCCCTTGAATGCTGAGGCAGAAAATAGCTCAATGCTCAAGGCTGAGACTGATCACCTCAGTCTTCATATCCTAATTCCTACCCAGGTGCCCTCCACACAGCAAGAAAGGGCAACTTGCCAGATCATAGAGGAAGAAGATGCGTAGTTTTGGGACTCCTCCTTGGATGAGGAGTGTTCTGAGAAAAATGAAGGGGTAGATGATATCTTTGTGTCCCCTGCACAGGAAACCAATGATGCATTTTTCAGATTTGTTTTGCAGGTCACAGAAGATAAAAATAGGTACATAGCAGTAGTGATTATTCAACAAGTGTACAAAGGCTCCTCTAAAGAACATCCAAGGAGGAAAATACATAGAGGGGAAATGAAATTTGATCCATATCTGCCTGATGAGCTCAAATGTCTTAAATTGTTTGAGGTGGAGGGTCAAATAAATCATGTCCTACTGATCTATGATGAACTAGATGACAGGCAACAATTTTGGTGGCCCAGCTCATGGGCAAATTTTGAAGTTTAAATCTTCAGGTTTTATTGATTGTAATCACGTTCTTTTACAGTTTTCTATTGTATGCTTAGTGACTCCATGCCCAATGGATACTAGGCAAAGTTTTCAGGCTGATTTTGTAGGAAGGCATTGGTATACAGGTTCTTGAGACCTCGCAAGGAGGATCTCATCCCCAGAAGGAGCCAGTGTTAGCTCTACTACAAGCTTCAGCAGTGAAGGGTATAACTCGGGTCTGATGGTGTCTTTGTGCTTAAAGAAAGCTTGTGGCCCTCCTCCTTCTCCTTCTCCTTTATCCTCCCTACACTCCCTTAGCCCCGTTACCCTTGCTTTCCCCTTGTGATGCGATCAGATCGCAAATCGCATCCATGCCCACTGCCGCAATCTGTTCTCTTGACTTCTTCTAACGCAATGTTGCAATACGATTTGATCGCTATTGCAAATCGCATCTGTGCCCTGTCACCTTTGTTATGCCCCATTTCTTCTCCGCCGATGTGATTATGCGATGCGATATGATCACTATCGCATATTGCAGCAATGTATGTTAAGGCTTCACCCTTGTCTTCCACGTTCGATATTGTGATCGCACTCCTTTGTACCCCACCTGATATCATCAGTACATCTTTTGCGTGCAATGATCGTTAGATCCGCTGCTCCCTGATTTGACAACTCTTGTTTATCTCCACCTGCTCCTTACCGATTCCTCCCGCTAGCAATCTCCACCATTGACCTATGTGATCTAATGGTTGTTATCTGTCTTTGTCTTGCTTCTCGCCTAGGGCACGCCTCCATTGTACTTTCTTTACGGCTTTGACCTGTTTTGTGCTCCCGAAGGAGGAAGAAGGCCAGATCCAACACTTTGCGCCATTACTGCTCACCAACTGCATTTAAAGAACATAATGCCAAAGGACAAAAACGACAACCTCGAGCAGTGAAAAGCATTTATCAGGTATGGAATTTCATCCATAATTTACTTCATCTGCCCGAGCAGGACTGCAGAGCACGAGAACAAGTTAGTTTTGTCCATTTACACCTCCACACATAGCCTAGTAGAGATTTTTGAAAAACAAACTCTATAAATAGACAGAAACACGATGTAAGGGGATGGGTTGATGGATGTTATTTTGATGTAAGGTTCAACTTCTGGAGACTGTAACTACTGTGATTCCTGTAGCGTCTGGTCTTCATTTTCAGATAATACAAGCTTCTTTTGTTTTTAATTACTTACTTTCCACTTCTTCTATGTTCTAGGCTTTGCCTATATTGCATTTATTCATGTGCTCTTGATGTTTAGCATTAGAGGGGCTATCATCCTACCTTTGTGTTAGAATCTAGTATGTATCACTGAATGTGTATGCAGGTTTCTATTGTGTTAGCGCCAGAGAGCTGTCATCCTGTTTGGGCATTAGGAAATAGATTTGCAGACCTCTTTACTGGTTGCAGCCAGCCATCACAGTGTCCTATGTGTTAACACTCAGGTTGTTCCCTTTGACTCCCAAGGGAATGGCTGCCGAGGTAACCGCTAACCAATCTTGTAGCTACAGGTCCTAGTCTACCTGTAACCAGAGAGGGCTCTCTCTTTATAGTTTTAGCTTTGTTTGATGAGTGTTTTAGACTAGTTATGATGCACTGTTTGTTTGAATTTGGTGGGTTGGTGATTTCCTTTAGAACTGAAATATAGACTTACAGGACTGTTTTTTCCATTGGGCAATGGAGTTGAGATATTTGTGCTCTAGAAAATGGATGTGTGGAGACAAAGCGTTACTGCAGAGCAAGTTAGGCATGTGTGTAAACAATATATCAGATTTGTTGGTGAAAAGTGAGAAATTAGTGAGTGAAAGGCAATTAAGAATCTTTCACTATGCTAATGAAGAAAACATGAAAGTAATGCTTAAGAGCAGTTAAGAATTCTTAAACAGTATTTACCATGTTTAGGATAAGTTTAAATATGAGAAATTAAGAATTCATATCTATGGCTAATCCAGCAGAAAACATATTTAGAAATAGATATTGAGCATAGGGTGTTCGTACCAAATCCTAGGCTATTCTTTTTCTCTATTTACCAAGATTATGAAAACATTAAATTATGGAATAACAGGAAACACATACACAGTTAAGAGAAACTTATTGATTCAGCAAATGACACAGGAATTCTGCAACAACACAGAGATTTACATATCCATCTTAAAGAGCATTGAAACTAGCAATCTCCATCAACAATTTTATTATCAAAAGTCTTCAGTATACATCAGAGCTCTTCAGGAAAAATTCTATTACAACCGACCCTCAATGCGTTATCTGAGGGGATATATATACAAAAATAGGGTATAAAATATCTTAGTGGAGAGTTATGGTGCAATAAATTGCACCACCAACTCTCTTATAAAAAGTAAATGACACATAAATGTAACTTTAAATGCTGAGATAACCGACATTCCTTTTTCAGACAGATTTGACTTTTGGCTGTGAAAAATAGGCGGTCGCAGTGCTTTAAATGCTGCGTTAATTTTGGCATGATATTTGAGTGGATTGCTGAGTCATATGTATGTTGTTTGCTGACCTATTTGCTGACCTTTATGCTGACCTGTCTCCAAAAAAGGCAAAAAACCAAAGTGGAATTATCTAGGCAAAATTTCCAACATTGCTTGCCACCAATCAGCCGGGGGTAACTGATGTCTTCTCATCTTAACCACTGTCTCATCTGCCTCTGTGTGTCTATAAAAATTAGGAGGCACCTCAAACAGATGATTAATCTCATGCTCTATGAAGAATGGATTTTCCAGCTTGTCATAGAGGGTCTGCCCAGAGGGAGGCCCTGTTTCTTCTGTGGAGCTGCTGGAGGTTGTGATCTGGTTTTCAACATAGTTGTTGACCCTTGTCATATATTGCTTATATGACAACAGCTGTCCTGTACCAGTCACTAAGCTTGGAAGTCCTTTATCCTGCAAAATAGCCATTTTGGCTCTGAATTCATCTATTTCAACCTTCAATTCCTAGCACTTCCTCTCTAGTGTCTGAGTGAAGTTCCTCAATGTTAGTACCTTTTTGGTAGTGAGGATTGTTTCTGTCCTGCTGGTTATTTGTAAAGCAGCCAGTTCCTCCCTAGTGCGGTTATTAAGAAAGTGAATCATTTTGGTGGCCTGCTCAGGCATTATTCCCAGGGCTGTTCTGGCTCTCTGAATCTATATATGAGCTATTTCTATCAGCTCCACCTGTTCAAAAATGGCTTGAATGGACCTCCATTGGTCCTGCATAGATTGGAAAATCTTGGCCCAAATAATCTTTTTTATTTCTGCTAGGGTGTTGCCTAGCATCAACTCCTTTTCTAGAGTTTTTACTTTGGCCTCCAAGGCCTTTATTTCCCTTTGTTTTTCTACCACAGTCATTTTTGACTTGTCATAACTGGCCTCCAGCTTGGCCAGTTTTTCCTTGGCAACATTTATTTCTGTGACCTGGTTCTCCAGCTCTTTGACAACCTTCATTAATTCTTCCATGCTCAGGCTGGATTCTGCTGCTGCTGTGGCTTCTATAGTTGCTCCAGTTGCTGATGTAGTTGTGGTAGGTGCTGGAGCAGTAGGAGGAGCTGTTGTTATTTGTGCTGGAGGGGCAGATTGGAGGTTTGTTGAGGTCTGTGGTGGCTGGGAGGCAGATTCCCCTTGCTTGTCCTATATGGCTTTTTCCAATTCTGCCTCCATTTGCAGTATTCTTTGGTTCATGACCAGGAGCAACTCCATAGCATTATCCACCTATTTTTCTTGTACAAGTTCTGCTGTGTCAGGATGGATAGTAGGAGGCAATTTTGCCTGCTTCCTCAATGTAGCTATATCATCCTCCTTTTTCTTCATAAGGGCTCTAACACCCTTTGGATCTTTTGGGTCATGCCCCAAATCAATAATTATATCCTCCAAAGTTTTTATTCTATTATCTTTGGCGGAGGAGGACAACCTTTCCAAATCAAGCTGTCTGTTTGTGTTTTCCAGTGATTCCTTTAGCTGATGGGCCAGCATTGCCCTGTCAGCAAGTGTTGCATACACCATTTCCCCAGTTTGCTTGTGTAGCTCAATTTGATCCATGGGGTGTATGTCTTTGGCAAAGACCTCTATATTAGTCTTGTAATAATCTACTGTGGTCTTTGGGTGTGGAACTTTGGGCTTCATATGAGTGAATATCATCTTTTCTTCCTTGAGGTCAAAGGCAGCCATTAATCTTTGCTTCTTGGCTGGGGTTGTGTTGAGGAACTACTCATATAGCTGTACTCTTAGCAGCTCATTTTGTGCCTTGATCTCCTCGAAACCCTCTTTAACTGTGGCTGGCTTCTGGCCTTGCTGTCTAGAGGAAGATACCTCCACGGTGTGCTTCTGAGCCTGTTCTAGCTGAAATGAGCTAGTGGCAGTATGTTGGCTTGTCTGTTTTTCCCTGTTGTGGCTTTCTACCAGCTCATCACTTATGTCTCCTTCAGCTTTAGAATCTACCCTCGGCCTCTTGGCCTCTGGTTGCTGTGATGACCCTGTAGGAGGTGTGGTTTCTTCTCTGTCCCTCTTCTTCCCTCTCTCATCATTTAGAGGGGTCTGCAACACTGGGTTTTGAGTTTGTTCAGTTTGCAGGGGAGGGGCCTGTCCTGTTTGTTAGTCTTTTGAGGCACTAGGCTGTCCTGTTTCTGTCTCCTGTTGTTCATCCATCTTCTCCTTTCCTTTTGTCGTGGTTGTTGTAGCTGGAGCCTACTGGATGTCCTGTGTTGTTGGGGAAGTAGAGGTACCTTCTCCTGCTTGGACTGTTTGCTTGGAGACCTGTTGACAAGAGTCTAAGTCAAGAGTTTTTTCCAAGTCCTTTACATTTTGCTCCATTATTTCTTCCTAAGTCAATTCCTCTACTATTGATCCAGGCACCCATTCATCTTGATTAGAAAAATGTTGTACTTGAGGGAGTGGGGCATGTTTATAGGCTAGTAGCCTATATTTAACCCTCCTTGCACTGATGAAACCTTCAGGGTCATAAGGGACCCACCAGAAACTTCTCTTAAGTTTGAGCTGTTGTCCTAGTATTTGGTCAGCTTCTTGCCAACCATCCTTTTTGTTCATTGTAAATGGGCCTAAGTGATCTCTCAATTTCAGGTTTGCTTTCTTCTTGGAACTGTGAAAGTGTGTTAGGTCGAAGTTTTTAAGCTACCTATAATACTCCAGAGCAAATAGCCTCATAGGGACATACTTTGGGAGCCTGTAGGGACAGAGCTCACAGCCATAAATTCTGATGACAGAGTGGTTTTGGTACAAGTACCAATCACCAATTTTGTAGCTTCTAGATAGCTGCAAAATATTCTGTATATCCTTGGATAGTCTAATAGGAGGAGTCCTCTTTAAGAGGTAGATGACTGGATATACAAATTGATCAATGAACTCATAGTATGAGTAGGGGGAATTCTGGACTTGGTGGAAGACTGAAGACCAGAAGATCACAGACCTTCTCTCACCCTGTGAGTCTAGCTTCTTGATTGAGCATTGGAAGCTATCTGTCTGGTAGTACATGAATAAGTGGTAGATGTATGAGGAATATTTGAATATTGCCTCCCTGTCCAGCCTTGTCAATTGATCATGTATCTTGATGGCAATGTACTTGGCATAGTTGTATTTCATAGCAGGGGGCTTCATAAGGCTGTATGCAGAGAGCATGACTAGCACAGTTATATCAACATGTTTGTTTGTGGTGAACCCCAGCACAGAGGCCAACATGTCTATCAATAGCTTTTCCAACTTCATTGAAATCTTCATATGAGAAAGGAGGTGGCCCAGAGGGCTGGCAGTCTGCCTTCATGAATTTCCTGGCTATGGCATCAATGTCTGAATCAAAAATTCTGGAGCCCACATCCAGCAAATAGTCCATGGAGAAGGGGTATAGCAACTGAGTCTGTTTGTAGTTGAGCATCTGGTTGATGGAGTCTGGAGTTATATAGAAGAGGATGCTCCCAGATGGAGACTTCACAGTCCTGAGTTTCTGGTCATAGTTCTTTGCACACAGATGGATGATTTCTGGGAAAGTGTTGACAGAAGGCAGAAAGTAAGTGGGCAAATTAGACTGCCAGACCCCATACAGGTCACTGATGTCCAAGTGACTGTTTCTCAATTGACAATATGTCTGCAAATGATTTCTCTCTGCCACAAAATCTGTGATGAGAGCATCATCGTCCACCAAAGGTGTAGCCTCTAGCTCCCTGTTGGGTGGATTTATGGGCAAAACATCCAGAGCAGCTGAAGTTGCCATTGTCTTGGTCTTTGCTGATGGTTTTACTGTGTTCCAAGCTTGGTGTGACTTCTGAGGAATGGTCTACTGCTCTCTGTTTGCAGTGAGCAGTTTTGGTAGTTCGAGGGGGCTGTCACAGGCTTATTTAATCTGTGGGGCACTCTGTTTTGAGGAAGCAGAGTGTTTTGTAGCTGGCTAGCTGGTCACTTGCAGAGAATTTGCTTATCAGAGGTGAGGGAAATTGACAATTTAGTTCTTCTAGCTTGTGGCTTGGCCTTTTAGCTGCTCTTTTGTGAAAACTAGGCAGAGTTTTACCGCGGGTGACGGTTTCCCCTGGAATTTCTTTTGTGCAGGGGTTACAGAGGTTTCTTTGGTAGTTTTCTGAGGTGAATTTTAACAATGTGGGTTCTTAAATTAAGTTGTATTGAGCGGGAAACATGATTTATATGGAGAACAATGGACAAGAGGGTGCCTGCGGTAAAATACCTGGTTTAATGGCGTACGGGCGTTTGGAGCGGTCGAACTGGTTGAATTGTACGCGGTTGAGTCGACAATGGGGGTGGCAGCAATTCTAGCGGATCACTTTTGCTTTTCGACCGTTGGAAATTGAATTTCGCCTTCAGCGAAGCTCCGGGTTGTTTTGCAGAAAATGATAAAAAAATAATGGTTTTTACGCCTTTTTATGCATTTCGGGTGAATTGGCGCCTTTTTGTGATGACGTCATGCTGACGTCATCATGGGGCCAGGTACGGAGGAGGTGACGTGGGTGACCAGGTGGCACTGACACGGTGGCAGGGTGGACAGGGCGATGCGCGGGGCAGGGGTGACGTGGCGGCACGGCGGCGAAAAAGTGGGGTGACGTCAGCGTGGGGGGTAGGGTGGTAAGTGGTCTCCCCGGCAGGCCCTTAGGCGATAAGCGGTTTGGAGTCGGGGGGGCGGGGGTGGGGGCGGGCAAGCGAACAACTCCCGCCCTGACGCGTGGGGGGGTCGTCGGGCAATACCGCCCATCCCCCGGACGCAAAAGGTCGGGTAGTTTGGTTGGCGGATCGACCGCCCACCGTAGGATGGCGGGGTGGGAGATCTGATGGCTGGCGGCGATCAGGATATGCTGGCGCTTTAAACAACAGGGGACCCGCCCATTCATTATAATAATCGTTTAATAAATGGGTGCGGGGGGGTTTATATCCATAGGTTTTGGGTTTTTCGGGTTTATTTAATCGTGCATTTATCAAAAGTTTATTATTTCAAACTTTATAACAAAGTGTATAGGGCGGAGAAAGGGGAAAAGGGGTTATTAAGGGCGGGGAAGGTGATTTTGCCTTTTTAACCATAGTTTTTCTTGAATACGTAGTTGTTTAGGAGGGCTTAGGGCTAATACTAACCCTTGAGGGGTTAATATTTCCCAAGGAAGGGATTTAGCTGCAGCACTGGGGGGAGGGGGAAATTAGGGAGCTATAACATAGGTTAGTGATTAATATGGTTTGTGATGTGAGTGAGGGGGTGAAACCAAGTAAAATGGAACTTGACTTAGGGTATTTGAGGATAGATGAGAATGATGCAAAAAGGATGTTTTTACACAAGAAATGTGGCTTATTTTCATGCTTGAACTCCATGGTTTGACCAATTGGTTTGTGATATTAAGGAGTGGAGCTGGAGACTTGAGCAGATTTCAAGGCCCCTGGCGATGTTAGTAAGAAATGACTTCTGGGGGAAAACTGGGGAAGTTAGACATGCGTCCAGTGCTTGTCCTCCATTCTTTTCTTTGATGCCCATAGCCTGAGTGGCATAAGCTTTTTTCACTTAATAGGCCAATTGGTGATGGCCTTCCGTTTCTGCAACCCCATTTACCTACCCCTCTACTTGCCTAGCATTTTTTGTTTCTTCTTGGAGGGTGCATTTAGACTTGCAGACCCTTTATGTGCCTTTTCTTTTCCATTTGCTTTTTCCTTTTATGTCCTATCTAGTACTACCCTTATTTCTTCCAAGGCCCCAGATTAAGCAGTTGGGAACCTTAGTTTCTCTGCCTAACTACTGATCTGCCAAGATTAAACAGTGTGGACAGATTT